>JAOTNS010003677.1:2622500-2870608 GCA_028476615.1 Culter alburnus
TTATATTTATATCTATGTAAGATTTTTTTTTTTAAAGAAATTAAAACTTTTTCCAACAAGGACACATTAAATGATCAAAAGTGACAGCAAAGACTTTCACACTGTTACAAAAATGGGTTTCAAATAAATTATGTTCTTTTGAACTATTCATCAAAGAATCCCAGTTTCCACAAAAAAAATTAAAAATAAAAAAAATAAGATCAATGGTTTTCAAACGTCATAAATGTTTCTTGCATTAGAATTAGAATGATATCTGAAGGATCATGTGACACTGAAGACTAAAGTAAAGATGCTGAAAAAAATAACAATAAATAATATATATATATATATATCACAATATTAGTTTTTACAGTATTTTTGCTCAAATAAATGTGAACATGCTCAGTTTTGAAGGCTAGTGTAGTTAAAAAAAAATCATATCTCATTGTAAACTTTGTCTCACTGTAAACATTCTCCTAATTGACATTATTTTTACTCTGAAACAGACTTCTACAGATTTGACAGTCCAAGAACATGACTAACCCTAATATGAGCAAACAAGGGCTGTTTTCACTGTGATACTGACTCAGAAACAATGTCATCTTCAGACCTGTCATCACTCAACCATAAAATCCTGCTTCCTCGTGTGTCATAGTAAACTGGGTCAAAGATGATGTTTTGACCTCTGTCCATCCTTAAAACTACAGAAGCTGCTTTTTCATTCAGCCATATGGGTTTCCCGACGTTTCCTACACCAGCCAATGGATTGCTTGAACTAAATGAAACTTAAAGGGATAATTCACCCAAAAATGAAAAAAGTCATAATTTACTCACCCTCGTGTCTTTCCAAACCTGACGTTCTTTCTTCTGTAGAACATAACAGAAGATATTTTGAGTAACATCTGAGTTTTTGTCCATACAATGAAAGTCAATGGTAACCAAAACGGTTACCAAGATTCTTCAAAATATCTTTTGTGTTCCAAGGAAGAAAGGCTGTCTATCAAACACAAAAAAGCGAGACAATTGCATGCCATCGCATCCTCATCAAATCGCTGGGACTTTCTGATTTACTTTTAAAAAAATGTTTTGAAACATTTTTGAATTTAATAAAAGAAATGATTATGGTTTTGATAAGACATTAAACCTGTAAAATCCGTGGTAGTTTCTTATCAATTTTGGAGCTGGCTTCTAAGTTAGCAACAGTGAGTCAGCATTTGCCAGGTTCTTATGATTCATGGCAAGCTGGAGTCTCATTCTGAGAATAAACAGAGCTGTGGAATTTAAACTGAGAGCTAAATGAAAGTTTAAACCGTATATCATTAGAACAAGAACTAATAATAAAGGCAGAAACTGAAAACGAGTGGAGAAGGGACACACAAGGTTTGATGTCAATTATCAAGCTCTCTATTAAGCACAACTGTCTCACTCTGCCCTCTGTTGGACTGAAATAACACTGTCTGGTTCCACTGCACTAAAATGCTGCATGCAACTGGTAACACTTCACTTCTGATGAAAGATTAACACAACCACCCAGCAGAAATCATAATTAACGTCAACTGATTTGCCTTCTGACAAAGAAAGCTGGGCCCCTACCTTGCGAATAGCGGTCATCTTGCGTAGGAAGCTCAGCGTTCGTCCCAGGGGATTTCCTGATGAGTCTTTGCTTTCATCCCCCTCAGCCTTTATTTGTCCTCTTTCTATATCCCAGCCCAGAGCAGCATACTCACTGTCTATACTGTACCAGAAAAAAGGTGAAATGGTTGCATTAAAAGTATAGATATTTACAATATGTCAAAAGGCATTGCCTGATTAAAACACACACCTGTGAGATGAACCTCCAATCTGGTGGTACGAAACACTCTCTAGATCACATCGAACAAGACAAGAAAAAAGTTCTCATTAATTTAAGGAAATAAAACTTGAATTTAAGCACATGATGTAATGCAGTCATCTCACTTTTAGTTTCAGTTTCAGAGCAAGGCAGAAATGTCACAAATAAAGAGTCAAAAACAGTGAATATAACAAAAATATTATAACACTTTTTATTTTAAAGAAACAAGGAAAACTACACTACTATTCAAATGTTTGGAGTTGGTAAGAATTTTAATGTTTTTGAAAGAAGTCTCTTATCCTCACCAAGGCTGCATTTATTTGATCAAAAATACAGTAAAACAGTAAGAATTTATTTACTTCTTACAAAAAAGAAAAAACGTACTGACCCCAAACATTTGAACATAGAAACAACAGAAACAAAAAAGAATTCATAATTTCATTTAAATGAGTTCGTATAAATGGAAAATCCCAAACACACTTAACTGACCATGGCAGTAGGAGCGCGGACGAGGGGCGGAGCTCTTAGGCATCTGTTGCATCATACACAGGCTGGGGGCAGAGACACTGCAGCCATGCATCTGATTTGACTGCTCCTGAGACAAAGTTTTAGAAAGAATGAAAAAACAAAACAAACAAACAAACAAACAAACAAACAAACACATACTAGTTAACAGACTTGCCTAAATAAAAAATAGAAATATTTCATATGCACTACCGATCAAAAGACTGGGGTCGGTAAGATTTTTTAATGTTTTTAAAAAGAAGTCTCTAATGCTGCATTTATTTGATCAAAATACAGCAAAAACATAATATTGTGAAATATTATTAAAAGTTAAAATAACTTTGCTATCACAAAAATGTATTAAAAGAAAAAAAGTTGAATTTTCATCAGTCATTCAGGACTACACGTTTTTTCATTTTAAAATTCCATACTTTTCTAGACTAAAATTTCCAAACCTAGCTATAGATTTTTCAGACCATATTTAACATAAATGGTTCATACAGCATTATATTAGTACAGTCATCTATAAATATTTTTCATTTTCTCTTTTTGTCATTGGTTTTCTCGAAGTGATAACATGCACTTACATGATGAGAAGAACCTAAAATGCTTTATAACCTGCATACAATAACCTCTGACATATTGGTTTGATAATGTAAATAAATATGGTTTGAATTTATTGCCATCTACTGTAAATGCAAATGCGTCAGCAGCGTTATTTTATTTTGCTGAAGAAATTTTACATTTTCCCTAAATATACAAAAAATATGGTCTGAAACTCTTTAAATTTGTTAGGTTTTGCTCCCTTTTTCAAAATATGATCAGTGAAATGAGGATGCTGCCTTAGAAGTTTCATGTACACACAGCAATACAGCTCATTAGTTGTGTGCGCATGTTCTAACCTCCAGCACTGATCGATGATGTTCCTGATACTCTGCACCAACTTCCTCCTCTGTAAGTGACGTCAGGGAGGCTTGAGTGATAGACCTGCGATGGACTTCACGGGCTCTCTTTGACCTCAGTGCACCGTTCAGCACTAAAGACATCTCATCTGGGTCCAGATCTTCTAGACTCACACTGAAAAAGAGACAGAATCAACACTAAATTCACATACATTGTTATTGCATGACATGATACAATAACTCTTGGCAAGTAATTGTAGGTCAGATTTGTTTTTGTCGTCTGATAAGTATCTTTACAGAGCAACCACAAATTATAACTTCCACAGTACATCTGCAATAACATAAACAAACATACACATACTTATGTAAACGCACACACATATACACAAACTCATACATTAAAGTTTTAAAAGCTTCAGTCTCACTTGTTTCTCTTCCTTGGGTTGATTTTAAGTCAGTTACACTAACCAGAAAACGACCCAAACTGCAGTGTAATGTTAGCTCCCTACCGGAGAGACCCATGTATGTCTGTGTGTGTGTGTGTGAGTCTCTGTCTCCTCACTGAATACATTGGCACTGGCTGGTAGTGATCTCACAATAATAGTCCACAGAGTGACACAGTAGAGGCCCTATATCAGCACAGTTGTGGACGAATGCGTGTGTGTGTCTCTGTGTTTGTGTGTGTGTTCTTGTATATATGGTTTATGAGGACACAAATGTATATAATAGCATGGGTATTACAATGTAAACATGGTTTATGAGGACACTTCCTGATGGCTAGGTTTAGGGATGGGTTAGTCTAAGGGAATAGAAAACACAGTTTGTGCAGTATTATGCAGTACAGTAACTTACGCCTATGCACAGTAATTACACCTATGGAGAGTTCCCATTAACCACATATATAAGTGTGTGCGCGTGTGTGTGTGTGTGCGTGAGAGAGAGACAGAATATGTTTATACAATTTGGATTATATTCAAATTGTCCACTAAGTTAGTCCGATAACTTAAAGTTCATTTATAAAGCACATTTCTGATACAGCTAGTGCTCCCCAAAGTGCTGTACATGGACTATTGCAACAACAAATACATTACTAAAGATAAAAACTATAATACAACCATAGTCAGGCAGAGTTCACTTGGAGCATTCTGAAGTACTGAAGTGCCACAGAGGTAAATGTGTTTTCACCTGCGCGTGTCATTAGGTGGATATCCCTGTGCCACGGCTCCAGGTTCCCAGCTGTGTCTCCTCCAGGGGTCGATCTGAGTCAGGTGACGAGTAGCAGGGGAGCGTAAGGTCACGGCCGGAGGACAGGGAGAGATTGGTGGAGAGCAGTGAGGAGGTGAGAATGAAGAACATGAAGGACGAGGAGAGGGAGGAGGAGTTCTCGACATCTGAGTGTAATAAGTAAGAAAAGGAACAAATGAGTTTGTGTTGTAAAGTGTTCATTTGAACAATTCATGTTAACATACACAGTTCTTTCCTCACACAGAAACACATATGCACAATTTCCTACCGTGTCCATAAGGTCAGGCAGCTCCTCAGGGCCCATACTCAGATTATAGCTTCACTGCTCCCCCTACAGATCAAAATATGACATTACTATTCCTTAAAGGATTAGTTCACTTCAGAATTAAAATTTCTGATCATTTATTCACCCCATGTCATCCAAGAAGTTTATGTCTTTCTTTCTTCAGTCGAAAAGAAATTAAGGTTTTTGAGGAAAACATTCCAGGATTTTTCTCCATATAGGGACTACAACAGCTACCAACTTCAAAGGGCTCTACACATCCTAGACTTGGAATAAGGATCTTATCTAGCGAAACATCAGTCATTTTCTAAAAAAAAAAAAAAAAATACTTTTAACCACAAATGCTCATCTTGCTGCTCTGCCATGCACCATGCACTACGTAATTATGCTAGAAAAGTCACGCGTGACGTAGGGGAAGTACCGAGCAAGTGTTTACAAAGCGAACGTGCAAAAACTAAGTCAAACCAGACTCCAAAAAAAAGACCCTATAGATCGTTTTTACGACCTATATTTACGTTTTAGTCATGCGCCCTCTAGCTGGCGTAAAAATAATGACAGTGTCGTGTTAAGTCTGTCGCTGTGAAATGACGTATGACTGTCATTACCAATCAATATGTGTGTTCATTTAAATGCAATGTGTGGACTTTTTACACCATTTGTCCTATTTGCATTTAGCAAAACTTGTTTTTTTTATTAACGACTACACCTACCCCATCCCTAAACCTACCCTTAGTGATTTATAGTGCATATACACTCTATGAGCTGTGTGTCCCTGGAATCGAACCCACGATCACATGATTGAATATTGTTGCATATTGCAATGCTCTATAATTTGAGCTATGCGAAACCCGAAATATGACGTAGATAAAATGGTACAATGCATTAAAATGAAAGTGTCCTGTTGTTGATAGGGGCGCAACTTTACCAAACGCTCCTATGGGTCGTATTTCATGCATTAAAATGAAAGTGTCCTGTTGTCGATAGGGGCGCAACTTTAGTAAACGCTCCTATGGGTCGTATTTCAGGGAAGTGACAAATGACCTATATGGGTGTATTGGTTGGAGGACATGTTGGCAAACGGCCTTTACAAAAAAAAAAAAATAAAATGCTAAAACAATGATGTCAGACAATGGTAAAACAATGATGTCGGATGATTTTAAAGTTGGAGGAGAACATGAGATTTTTTCGCCCTACCGCGGTACTTCTGCCTACCTTTCCAAAGTGATTGCATAATGCGTGGCGCATCGCAGAGATAGTGCAAGATGAGCATTTGTGTTTAAAAAGTATATAATTTTGGGGGGTTTTTTTAGAAAATGACCAATCATTTAGCTAGATAAGACCCTTATTCCTCGTCTGGGATAGTGTAGAGCCCTTTGAAGCTGCACTGAAACAACAATTTGGACCTTCAACCCGTTGGTAACCGTTGAAGTCCACTATATGGAGAAAAATCCTGGAATGTTTCCTCAAAAAGCATAATTTCTTTTTGACTGATGAAAGACATAAACATCTTGGATGACATGGGGCTGAAATTTTAATTCTGAAGTGAAGTAATTCTTTAAGAATATGCTTGGGTAAAATAGTTGAATAATACATCTACATCCAATACATCCAATACATCTGCTACAGATCCGAACCATTTTTTTTAATGCCATGTCAGCAGCAAGGCTATCTTCATGGCGAGAATAAAGTGAATATCAAAAATAATACAATTAAAGAAACCATTAGGCATTTAATTTAAAATAATACCAATTTTACAATGCATTCAGGTGATACTTAAAAAAAAAAAAATCATATCCTTGAATAAAACTGTCTATTTACATTAAAAACTAGACTAGAAGTTTAACAGTCTTTGGAGTTTAACACGCTATAATTTCAAAGTAGCTATAATTCCAACACTGATATATGTACATGTACAGTAAATTATAGAAATAATTAATAACAACATTATTACATTGAAGAAAATGTGAGTGGTGCAAAACTTGCTAGCACAATGCTATGAATGGTTGCCAGGAAATTATATGGTTACAAAAGTGTGTGAACATTGTTTGTTTTTTTAAACACACTGTTATCTGGTTGCCAAGGTGTGCTGGATGGTTGCTAGGTAGCTCTTTTCAGGCCAAGTCAAAAATCTCTAGCTATGCCTCAGTTCTCTCCTGTATGGAAGCTTGTTTCCACCACTAAATAAGAGTCAGAATTGCAAGATATAAACTCGCAATTCAGACAAAAAAAAAAGTCAGTCTTTTTCCCCCTCACAATTGGACATTATAACAAGGAATTGCGAGTTTATATCTCACAATTCTGAGAAAAAAAGTCAGAATTGTGAGATTTAAACCAACTTTATAAATTCTGACTATATCATGCAAATCTGACTTATAACTCGTAATTCTGAGAAAAAAAGTCAGAATTGTGAGATAAAAAGTTGCAATTATGTTTTTTTTTTTTTTTTCATGGCAGAAACTGATGTGCTTGTTTTGTTAAATGTAGTCAGGTTCAGGGCCGTCCCAAGCATAGGGCAGGGCCCAATGCGAGTTAGAGGAAGGGGTGGGTCCCTAAAGCGCGGGCTAGTGCGGTCGCACCAGTTTCACCACCCTAAGGACAGCCCTGATCAGGTTTATACAGTCATATCAAATTTTTCTGACTTCTATACATCCAGTTAATTAGATGTATTTCTAGGATGTGTAACAACTGTAGGATGTGTAAATAAGCTTGTTATCTGATATCACATCACAGTTCAGTTTACAGCTGCAATAAAAGTCCAGCATATGACAGAATTCTTCCAATTATAAAAATTTTGGGTCATTGCACATTTAGTAAAAATGTGTCGTAACCTCACAGTGTTTTAATTCCAATCCCAGGGAGTTTATGGAAAGTAAGTGATGAGGTGGAAACAGCTTTCGTTCATGTTTTCACTGTTTATCTCTTATTTTACCTCCCTCTTCCCCTCGGTCTCTATGGTTATCTCATATTACATAACACTGTTTTGAAACAGTCCGAAGTGGTTCTTCCATCCTTTTCTTTATTCCCATTCTAGTAGGAATGCATTGTGAAGCAGACATAGGCCTATATAAAACCATTTCCTCTTATGAATAATGGTTTCCGTCTCTCTAGTATTCCAGTTTGCAAAACACATTAAAAGTTAGTAATGTTCTGCACATAATTAGTCTATGAATGTACACGCCATAAAGACACGGTCTGCCAACAGGTCAAGATAAGGTTGTCATTACTTCTGTTCCACACCTTTGTGTATGCAAGCACGTACAATGAGAGAAAGTAAGCTGACTGTAGAAAGAGAATGTAGAGGTTGAGATTGTTGCGATCGAAGTTCATGATTTTGTTTCCTAGCAACAAAACTGTTGTGGCACTGTGTGTAATGCTTATCAATCATGCATCTTTGTTCTTAAACAGTACATTTCTACCATCACAATTTTTTTTATAAAAGGCATAGCTCACCCAAATATTAAAATCATGTAATTTACTCACAGCGTTTTTTTTTAAACAGTGGAAAACAAAGTAGGCAGTTACAATGGGGACACGAGTGGTCAAACTTCAAAAAGGAAACAAAAGCACCATAAAAGCATCTTAAAAGTGCTCCATATGACAAATGGGCTTTATAGCCTTCTAAAGTCTATGTGATGAAATAGACTGATTTTAAGTCGTAATTCACCGACAATCTTTGTTAGACTCTATTTTAAGGTGTCCTTGTTAGTTACAGTGCAATTATACATATTGAGTAATATTCATTTACTAAATGTAGGGTTAGGAACAGGGTTTTGTTCAGGGTTAGTTGCAAGTAATTGACCCTGCGTTCCATTCGGAAGGGCTCATCCCTATGCCCTAATCCCTTCAAAGGGTTTACCCTCCAGAGTGAGAGCTTCGAAGGGATGAAGGGTGCATGGGTCAAAAAAACTCCCTCTGAACGATGAGTAGATTGTGGAAGCTGTGCCTTTGTTTAACGTTAGTTTATTTATTTAGTTTTGGTTTATCGCACCACGGCCAATGGATATTACTTTATGAGCAATTGGTTTTAAATGGATACATTTTGCCTATGCATAATTCAAGTCATGTAGTTCTTAATTATTTGTTCTCATGCACATTTTGTCATGCATATTTAATAAACTTATTTGTTCGTTTTATTGGCCTAATGTATTCATTTCATTTGCCAAGAGTCCACCACATTTTTACCTTACTGTATGTTCATTAATGGTTACCAATTCCCTTTCTGAACAAGTCAGGGTTTCCAATACAAATACCACTAAAATGATAACAAAATTCATGTATAGTAGCATGTTTTGGCTCTCTTGTACCCAGTTATATGTCCGTCAGTTATACCCTTCGTAATCCTTCATTCCGAAGGGCCCTTTGAAGAGCACTTCGGTTTGGTGGCTATGATTGTTTTCACTCCAAAGTGCCCTTCGGAGGGTGATGTATCCTGTTTGGAACGCACCATGAGTTCAACTAAAGAACCAAATCAATTTGATTCTTAAATGAATCCTTCATTTCGAATCAACTGATTCAATGAATAGGCTAGATCTGAAAATATTAGTGGAAAATCTAAAGTTTACATAGGATGCCTAAAGGTTTTTTTCCCATCCGGAGTCACAATGCAAGGGCGAAATCACTAATTACATTGGTTATAAGAACTAATAGATATTTTAATAATAAAATAATGCAAAAAATATAGTTTTATAGCTGATATTTTGGCTGCTAAATTTTCACCTTTGGGTGTGGCAAAAAGTACATTTTGGACTCTGTGGAATCTGCTCGACTCAGTTGTCATAACATTTAAAATTCCACAAGATCATCACAAGATTACTGATGATAACATAATCACGTTTTGTCACTGTGAAGGCAGCCAGCACATTTTTTTTCCTCCAGACACACGAGAACAGCAACTGCCTTTTATACACCCTCTTACCCCTCCTTCTCAGTCTTTCACTCCTCCACCGCTCTTGGGCCTCTTTTCCACTCCTCTGATATATTTATTATTGCATACTTTTGACCTTCTTTCTCTTCCTCTGTCTATATCCACCCTACCTTAAGAGTCTAACCCCAAACAATGGATAGATCAAATTAAAGCCAGTTTCGTTGCTCAACAGAGGCGTGGAAATAGATGGAGGTTTTTTATTGAACATATCTGATGTCTTTAAAGGTGAGGTGATTTCTGCAGCTCTAACACTGCAATGGAATGGAAGAAAATAATGACCGAATCACTCTGTCCATCTGCCATTGGACAAATAAACAAATCTGCCTCAGGTACACCACTGGTTAAGCCAACATTGCTGTGCTAGCTGGGATGCTTAAAAAAACGACAATAAAAAACATGTTTGGGCTGGAATATTAACTTATGACTTTTAGAAAAAAAATATTAAAATAGATTCATATGATGTAGATTGTGGGGGGTTGCTGACAAAAACATTTGGTTATATTATACAATAAAAAAAAATAAAGCTTGTATTCAGCAAGGATGCATTAAAATTGATCTAAACATGTTTACAATGTCTGTCACACACATTATGTTTTATTAATGTAGTTCAGGAGGAACAAGTCAAATAAGCTATCCAATCATTACGTCATCTTAATGATTACGTCATCTCAACCAGCTGTCAACAATCTGTAATCAACGTATCTACCCAATCGGCATGAGTTCAGGCCTGTATATAATCACAGTCAAAACTCACCCAAGGATCCTTGACAGTTTCCAGAATCCCTCCACCGCCCCGTCTCCTCACACTCTCTGGGTTACTTCATATAATCTAAAAAGGAGGGGGGGGGGGGGGGGGGGTACTCTGTGTTCGGGCCGATTACCGAGCTCGGAGCCCTCTCCCCGGACAGCATGCCAAATACGTTTACCAATTTATTTACCTGACTTATTTGTAAGTGTGAACTCGTGAAATAAACAATCTGCTGAGAGGAGACACGCATCTGATGCCTGTGATGGACAAACTTGCGATGAGAAAAAACGATATGCGTGAGGATTCTGTCCTTTCTAGGGTTTCATCTTCCTGTTTTTGGTTCATTTACCTGTTTTTGGTCCGTGTTGCGTTCATATATCATTCGAACCACAGCAGAGTTCGTTTGGAAGCGGACCGAGACCCATCTTTTCAGTGGTCTCGGTCCGCTTGTTTGGTGTGCACCAGGGTTCAGACGGCAGCGTTCACATGTTCAAATGAACCGCACTAACAGAGCAATCGTACCAGCAAATATGACAAGTGTGAATGCACCCTTAAAGGGGTGGTTGATTATGATTTCACTTTTTCACTAACTTTAGTTAGTGTGTAATGTTGCTGTTAGAGCATAAACAACATCTGCAAAGTTACGACGCTTAAAGTTCAATGCAAAGGGAGACATTTTTCTTTTAAAGAATTCTCTGTTTATGGACTACAACGAGCTTCTTCCCAGGTTAGTGACATCACTAACCCTAAAATTTACATAAACCCTGCCCCCGAGAACATGCAACAAAGGGGCGAGGCCATGTTGGGATGCTTTAGAGAAGAGGAAGAGTTGTTGTAGTAGAGTGTTGTTGCCATGCCGTCATTTTACACCAGACTGCTTCACAAACGAGGGTCAATTCAACACTGGATTTACACAAAAGATTAACATGACGGCAAATGCTAGTTGATGAGTTGAATCAACTCCACAGAAACTACATAAATTTATCCACTAACCATTCAGAAATGTCCAGATGCATTCAATAAGTTGTAACTTCTTCCTGAGTCTCTCCATCAGTGTCCGACTCAATGTAAGGCAACTGTTATGTAGTGATGGGATGGTTGATACCGGGGCTTCGATGCTCCGACACAGTTTTCAAAGCACAACTGTATCACACACTGTACTGATGCTTGTATCGAAATGACAATACCAAGTGATTGATGACGTTTGAAGCTTCGAACGTCATGCAGTATCGGAAAGTCGAGACAGCTGGATTGAAAAAATTGGCGCTTCAGCTGATGCATAAAAGGAAAATGCATTTATGTTTTATTGCTGGGGTCTCAGAGACCCCGAACAGAACATAAGGGTTAAACAGCACACCAAAAATATTTTTTCAACTACTCACATCTATTATGATCACATAATTGTATATTTTATATTATTGATCAATATGTGAATCCGTTGACCAGGTTACACATGACACGAGTGGTGGTCTCACTGTCACAAATTAATTTAGATGAGATTACATCAGATTTGCTAGAACTGATTCAAGACAAGAGTGATTCTGTCAGGGACTTCCGAATGGTCACATGCTTTTTCAAACCGTATCTGCTCCGCGATGATTTAGATATGGTTTAGATATGGTGGAGAAAACAAGTCTGACCACCAGATGTCGCTAATGCGCACTGTGTTAAAAGCTTCGAGTAATGAACCGTTTTTCGGCACAATTTGATGAAAGCCTCAAATGCTTCAGAAAGCCTCGGTTTCCCATCACTACTGTTACGGACAATCATCATTTTGGCTGCATGAGATTCTCCAGCTTTGTTGTTTTTGAGCAACCAAAGCGCAAGCTGTTAAAGCTCCACCCTCTTTTGGAAAGCAGCCATGAGCAGCAGCTCATTTGCATTTAAAGGGACACACACTAAAATTGTTGTGTCTTTGCTCACACCCAAATAGGGGCAAATTTGACATGCTATAATAAATGCTCTGTGGGGTATTTTGAGCTGAAACTTCACAGCAAATACGTGATGCTATCATGTCAATATGGACCAAATTCTCTGAGTAATGTTTCCAGCACCTTGTTGAATCTATAACACGTAGAATTAAGACAAGTCAAAAGGGGGTCCAACTCGGTACTAGCAAGGTGTACCTAATAAAGTGGCCGGTGAGTGTAAAACATTAAAAGTTTTCAACTGTAGTATTGTTGCCAAATTACCCTAAGGTCAAAAGTAAAAAAAAACCTACATGCAAGGTAAAACCTGCTTCTAGTACAACTGCTTCACAAAGCTTGTATTGTTCATTACTTTCTATGAATCACACGACATTTTGTTTTGATGGCTCAAAGGCAGCAACTTTCTGTCCAAGCTTTCTTTTAAATGTCCTGCGATTTTCTTACAGCCTATGTTTTTATATTCCCCTCCCTTCTTTCAGAAT
Source organism: Culter alburnus (assembly GCA_028476615.1). NCBI lineage: Eukaryota > Metazoa > Chordata > Actinopteri > Cypriniformes > Xenocyprididae > Culter > Culter alburnus. The sequence goes on from JAOTNS010003677.1 coordinate 2,635,327, forward strand.
CCACTGATGTCATATTCACACTAGGTCCCTCTCCCAAAGAGCAAACATGCTGGACAATGGGAGAAAGGATGTGTGCAGTGAGTCAGGGTGAACTACAGGTCGTGCAGCTGTGTGCGAGTGTGTATACATACACATGTGTGTGTGAGTGGAATCAGTGGTGATTGAAGGTGCATCACTGCACACTGCGCTCAGTTCATGACTCACCTGAAAGTTGTCACCAGAATTAGCATCCAAAACCAAGGCAACTGCACTTTTGACATTTCAACAGAGCCTTTGAATTGTACTGCAGAGAAATATAATCTGATGACTTCATTTTACAACCGAATCAAAGTGAGGGAAATCGTGCAACTGGCTGTGGTCGCCTGGTAAATAGAAAATTATAGACAGTCTGCAGGATTAATTTTATGAATTAGGCCATCAAAGAAGCTAATGCACCGACACCTAATATTTTAAAAGGACAGTTCACTTAAATTACAATTGTAATGTTTTTCTCATTCATATTGTTCCAAACCTGTATAAATTTCATCTGTGGAATACAATAGGAGATGTTTTTAAAAATGTTCAGTCTAAAATAAAAACTAAGTAATTATTTACTCACTCTGGAGTTGTTGTATGCTGGATGCCCTTCTCTCTTTATCGGAACACAAAAAGATAATTTAAAAAAAATGTCCCACTCACGCCCGTCTATTAGGGCTGGGACAATTATCGCAATTCGTACAGTAGATCGATATTCCGATATTTTCCAAAGTGGTGTGTGTAAGGAGTATGGCTGTTTCTAAAGTGAGCAGTGCCATCTGCTGTTAAAAACTAAGCTCAGAATCAATTCGAGAGAGAATCACGATATATTCAGAAAAAAATCAGCATTGATACAGAATCATTTCTTGATTTGCGATGCATAGTTATATTGTCCCAGCTAGACATGTGCCGATATTCGGTAATACGATATATCACGATATACTATGACAACACTTTTTTTCCCAACTTATTTCAATATCGTGATAATACCGTATACTGTGATAAAAGCTTCAGCAATTAATCGCAACATGAAAATTTGATACCGTCACATGCCTAGTCCCAGCCCTATTGTCCATATCATGACAGTGAATAGTGACCTGCATCAAACAGAAAATGCTGTTTTAAAGGTGCAAAAGAGGATGTTTTGGTTTATACATTTTTGCAATATTACTTGAAACTGTCTTTACTAACTGATAAAAGACTATTTATTAGGTGCACTGAAAGGAATAAAATTAATATACATCATCTGTGCCGATTAAAAACATCAGCCAATCATTTACGCGATCATCGCGTAAACGATTGGCCCTCTGGCTTGTCAATCACTGCCGTGACATTCCTTGTGAGAGACGAGCGCGGATTGGCTCTCTGGCTTGTCAATCACTGCCATGACGTTCCTTGTGAGAGACGAGCGCGGCTGCGCGCTCCAGTAACTTTCCACACTCCACAGGCGCCACATGCGATGTTTTTGTCCGGAGACAGGAGTAACAACTGCAGATTATGAGTTACCTGCGGTGAGTCCGACATAATGAATCCACTAACACGATACAGCGAATGCCGGTGGTAAACACTCGTGTTCCAATACTTGAGTGCACGAGTTTTGGGAGGCGTTCCCTCGAAAGGAGGGGGGGTTGTTCTTACGCATACGCTCATTTCAAAAACTCTTTGGTTTCTTAGTCGACGAAAAAATCCTCTTTATCACCTTTAATGCTCTATAATGTGGCGTGACAGATCTCAGTATAGGCGCCTCAGTTCAAGCGACGGCACAGAGCTCAAGTGAAAGCAATCATCCCTTCCTCTTCAGTACTAGTTACAGAATAAACATGAATGATCATCTGATCATATCTCACGTAATCGCTTAATCAGTGTTTCAACGGCAGAAAGACATCAATAAAACAGCTTGTAAATAATGTCATGTAGCATTTACCTCAGAAAAGCCATTCAGTGTCCAAAGATTCTTAGTTCACCAGAGAAATGAACTCTTTCGCTTAATATTTGCACTATATATTAATTATATTTTACTTAACCTGTTAGTGATGTCTTGATTATTTGATGTACGTTTAAATACATCTGTCATGAAAATAACAGCCACTGTGTATAAATGATTATATTTCAACAACGAATAGGAGTAAAAATGTAATTTTATAATTAGATTTAGAAGTTAATGCGAAAAACTGCCTTATGTGCATGTTTGCATACAATTTGTCATCTGAGTGTTGATTAGTTAATTATTAGGCTGTATCTAAAAATAAATAGCAGTTGAATTTAGGCTAATAGTTTGGGCTCTGTTGTTAACTTTTAATATTATAGTAATGATCAAGTAAGGGCTCCCTATACAATTTATAGCATTAGCAGACATTTGCTAATTGTTTTTATCCTTAAGAAACTTTTAGTTATAATTTAATTTATTTATACAGACAGACACAATTTGTTCAGTAAAACACTACCGAACCCATACCGAACCGTAACTTCAAAACTGAGGTACGTACCGAACCCTGAGTTTTGTGTACCGTACACCCCTACCCTTTATACAATATTTTGCTAAAGGAAGCAGCGCTACACAGAATTAAACATAAAAAATGTCAGTGTCACAGTGTCAGTGTCACTTTCATTTAGAAATAAAATACAACTTCAATTTCTACTAAAGCAGCTATGTTTTTACTCGCATCTGACCTTAATAGACTGAACAGAAGAAATGAAACAGAGAAGATGTCCACATCAAAGAAGGTGGAGACTCATAGCACATCACCTACCTGTTACGTACCTGTGTACACCACGGACTAGTAGTTGGAAGGTGTTTACCAGCCAAAACTAACTTTTTCGGAACTTTTTCTAACTCCTGAAATGAACTTCATTTTGGCCTAACTTTCAGTTTGGCATCACATCAGTTCATTCTTTTATTTCGCTTAAAGTACATCGAGGCCTTTACTTCCATTTCTCTGCAGATGTCTACCCCCCTCGCCAGCTTGTGTGCTGTCAGTCACCAAACATGCCCTCCACCCCCTTCTCTTTGTCACCCTTAACTCTATTTATCTCCTCTTCCTTTTATTATTCGCTGAGAAGAAGGCCACATGTAGTCTCAGAGGGGGTTCTAAGTAATACAGAGCTCTAAATAGCACTTACTAATGACTAGATTTCTGTTTGCCAAGGTTAAGGGGTTTCCTGACTTTGAACAATTCAAGATCAACTGATGAAAAGCACTTCAAGTTCTCAAATATATAAAGTGTCATATTCAAATAATCTCAAGATTCATTGTAAAGGCATTAGTTCAAGAAACTTTAAAAGGTCAAAAGATCAAAAGCACTGATATTTATCAAAGGAACCTCACCTCAAAAGATCAGAAATCAATGTATTCACAACCAGATCAACTGTTCCTGAGAATCTGCGTAAACAGAGCCATTTTGTTAAGATCTAGTATGACACACTAGCAGTTAGTCAAGATGCAGTCAGTCTTACTTTTCAGTATCAAATTAGGCCAATCTACATTTTTATCTAAGTTATGAATAGTCTTAAAAAAAAAATTGATGACTAACTTGTAAGACTAGTCTTAGCAGTTTATGCACCCGGCCCCAGATCTTTAAGCAAAATGAAGTGGAACTGTGTGACTTCCAAGCAAGCATTCTGGTCATATTTGCAGCATGAAAGAATGAGCGATTCCGTGTTTATGATACGCTGACTTCTACGGTACTCCCCCCACATAATGACGCCGTCAACAACAACTGCACCAATAACACACTTGAGACTCAGTCAGGCCACACACATTCATTGGGTTCACTGACCTCTGCTCATCTTTTCCCATTTTCTTATTGCCTTAAATGTCATTTCATTGCCATTTACTTCTCTGTCTCCTTTTAAGTTACTTTCCTTTTTTAATTTTTTAAAGATAACAAACAAAAGATAAATAATACTTATAAAAAATAACAATTAATAAATAAAATTAAATGACAATCTCAAATGACATTCAAATAAAAATTATTTTATATGTTTATACGCTATATATGAGCATTAATTTAAGAGTTTGCCTATGCATTCTTTTAGAAAGTGATGTTTGTCTTTTTAATATATGTTACACTTTCATCTGTCACCATCTCCAAAGCAAAAAGATCTTGATCCTGCTTAGTTCATGATCTTTTCTGTGTCAATTTCACCCCTAACCTCTGCTTTCCCTAGTTCAATCCTCTTTTCTCATTCTCTCTCCATGAAGTCATGTTTTTAAACAGGACTCCATAGGCAAGAAAACCAGCAGGCCCTCACAAAGGTCTCAGGTAGCACAGGGGCCCCTGGAGATTACAGATATAGGGCCAGACACAAAAAGCTTTCTTTCGCACACTCAATTACACATTCTCAACATCCAAATAGAATTTCATTCTCCTAATCCTTTTCTTCACTCGTAACTGCCGTCATTGTTTACAGAAAGAATACAGAACTGGTTATGCGCACACATGCACACGCACAATTAACTATTCATCAAACGTAAGGGATTATTAAACATTTTTGTTCTCCGAACTGATAAAAAACAAAACTGTAGGCTATACTGCAGGAAATGTACATTTTCGTGTCTATTTATTAATTTTGGGAAAGTAGAAGAAGTGAAGAAGAAGTATGAAGAAGTAATTGCACTTAAAAGAGTTAACGTTAGTTAGCCTGTGTTCTGCTGTTACTTTCTTTTTGCTCTTTACAATGTGATTGTTTAACTGTACCAGACAGTCAGTGAGTAGTCCCACTTAATAAACTTAATAACTTACCTGTCTGCTGTGATGTTCTGTTTATATTATATCCTAACGTCTTTCAATTTCACCCAGACGCTCCTCGATGTTTACTTCCTCTTCAAAAACCTTTAAAATCCTCTATGTGTGTTCATTTTATTCGAGCGGCGTTGACCAAATGGTTTCCGAGACGTTTTTAATCATGAAATTCCCGGACAAACTCCGGGAAAAGTACATCATCATGTCCTCGTTCGCCGGGAGTAACTGTGCTCGCTCTCGCGGCCTCTGACCGTGGCGCCGTCGCCGCGCCCACATCCGTGACGAGGTCACAGGTCCAGGTGTGCTGTAGCAGGACTGTATTTATGGCCATATAATTTAGAAAACACACTCCACGCGCGCGCGTGTGTGTGTAGGTGTGTGTACCCTATTTGTAGTCTACAACTTTGTAAGGACCGGTTTGAGAGGACAAAGATAGTAAAGTGAGGACATTTTGACTTTCTGAGACACCTTTAAAAGCCTGTTTGAGGGTCAAAATTTGATTTTAGGGATGATGTTACATATAAAGAGGTTAAGGGTATGTTTAGGGTAAGATTTCGGGTTAGGCACAGTGATGGAATACTATCATTAGTAGTAATAGTAGCATTCGTATTTTATGTTATGTTTTGTCAATTTATTAATAGATTTTCCAGCCCTGGAAATCACACTTTTGAAATTCCCCGATATTTCCTGGCTTTCCATGATGATGGAAAACCCTGATATGTGCAACAAATTTGATCAGACATTAAATCAAAGGACAAACTGCTTTTAATTTACACAAAGCAGTATCAAAACAAACCAGGACATACATTAAAATTGTATAGGAAAAAATGCATGCACCAAGTTACTCAATGACATTTTTTATAGCTAAGACAATAGTATCAAATTATATAAAAAACTAAACACACACCAAATCATTATACATTTGCAAATACACAAGCAAACGAAACACACAAATACTGCATAAGAAAATTTGATACATAGAGAAAACAAAAATCACACTCGCTTATCTGACATGCTCCATTTAAAAACATAAATAAACATAACAAAAACAAACTAAATGTTACTGATACAAACAGTGGTCTGTTGACATATTTGATACATTAAACTGTGATGTTACATAATATTACAGGAATTACAACACCCAGGCAAATGTTAGATAACAGAAGACACGGTAACATTCTTGCAAGTCAGGTATAGTTTACAAAATAAATCATGACAGCAATATATAATATTAATTTGTGCGATATTCACATGACAAGTTCTATAGGCAAGAGTGTAAGAGGGTAAAGTGTTGTAGCTAATGTCTGGATAATGGAAGACTTCTCAAACTGAACAGTGATTTTATCTACAAGGAAGACCTTTGAAAAAGACTAAGTGTGCATATATATATATATATTATATATATATAATATATGTGTGTGTGTGTGTGTGTGTGTATATATATACACACACACACACACACCACACATACATATTAAAAATATTAGTTAAGCACTATCAACAATTAACTTATATATAGTTTATAGTTAGTTATATCTATATAAATATAGTTTTTTGAGAATGACAGTAAAGGCAACAATTAGTGTCTAGAATAATTCAAGCAGCGTTTCATAAAGCTCAACACCGCATGACGCAATTCAAGTACATTTAAAGTGGCTCTTCACATGAAATCTCTGTTGATCACACTCAGTGAGTAAAGTCAATAAGTTGTAAAGTTGTTAACTGCTTTACATGTCAAACACAATTTATAACAGCTGTATATATCTGTTCATGTCATAAATTAATACCATCATTGCTCAGAGATGACCGTACTGAAGATGCCTACTAGGTATTAAACTCGTCAGCCAGCACTCATGCAATATTTCAGCCATGTGGAGAAAAAAGGCAGCTGGTTGAATCTCAACAATATGGTATCAATATAGGGAATACGGTTTGGTCTCTGGAAGTCTAATTCAGGACAGGAGAACATGTATTAGTTTAGAATAGTTTTTCAGAAGATATGTAGGTTAAGGCACTCAGCCCAAAAGTCCTCTCTTAAAATTTGGTTTGTTTGTTTTTCTTTAAGTACAGAAAACTATGATCTCGTTTACACCTGGTTTTAAGATCCATCTTGGTTGGTCTGTACTAAATGATGTGCAAAAGGTTTCATGATCGGTTCACTCACTCAAGCCATATTCAGAGGTAGTCAGAAACACACGTGACCATGTTGCATTTGTAGTGTAAACGTTAAAAGGATCGTCTACTCGCATGTCTACCATCATTGTGCTTAAACAAGGGTTTAAAATTCAAAATTAATCTTGCCCCACTAAAATAAGTAATAATTGTTATAAAAATAAATCTGGTTAGCTTAAAGTCCATGTCGGCATCATTTTTTGTGCTTTTTTCTTTTTTTTTAAACATGCTGTGCTTTATTAACATGCAGTAACACAATGACATAGTAAGTGATGTATATGAAATCATAAACCTTCCTTTTGAACTGCAAGTTGCTGAATGAATGTTAATACCAGGTATAAACGGGGCTGTAACTTTATGTGTGTGTGTAAATATATATATATATATATATATATAATATAAAACACAACACAAAAACACACACACACTACCGTTCAAAAGTACGGGATCAGCAAGATTTTTTTTTTTGTCTCTTATGCTCACCAAGACTGTAAAAACACAAAATACAATTCTTAAATATTATTACAATTTAAAATAATACTTTTCCATTTTAATGTTTTGTCTAATAAATATAATTTATTCCTATGATGGCAAAGCTGAATATTCAGCATCATTATTCCAGTCTTCGGTGTCACATGATCCTTTAGAAATGATTCTAAAATGCTGATTTGCTGCTCAAGAAACATTTTATTTATCAATGTTGAAAACAGTTGAGCTTCTTAAAGGGATAGTTCACTCAAAAATGAAAATTCTGTCATCATTTACTCACCCTCAAGGTTTCAAACCTGTATAAATTTCTTGTTCTGTTGAAAACAAAGGAAGATATTTTGAAGAAAGTTTGTAACCCGGCTGATTTGGGCCACCATTGACTTTCTATATTTTTTTTTTTTTCTTCTAGGGAAGTCAATGGGGCCCAAATCAGCCTGGTTACAAACTTTCTTCAAAATATCTTCCTTTGTTTTCAACAGAACAAAGAAATTTATACCGGTTTGGAACAACTTGAGGGTGAGTAAATGATGACAGAACTTTCATTTTTGGATGAACTATTCCTTTAATATTTTTGTGGAGACATTTTTACAGGATTATTTGATGAATAGAAAGTTCCAAATAACAGCATTTATATTTTTGTAACAATATAAAACTCTTTACTGTCACTTAAATTTAATCCATCCTTGATGAATAAAAGCAATAATTAAAAAAAAAAGAACTGTTGAACTTTTGAACTGTAGTATATATAGCTTAACTACATAAATGGTCCCTATAGTAACTTTGCAATCCCACTAAAATAAATCTGAAGTAAAAAAAAAAAAGTTAAAGGTAAACGTAATGTTGTAGGAACCTCCTTCAAGACACCTGACCCTCCTGTCAACAGCACTTCAGGTAAATGAATCACACTCAGACTGTCAGAGGTAGAACTCTATGAACATGCTTGCATATTAGTATAGAAAACCACAATGATCTCATGGCCCCATCCATCTTTCAGATTATGTCATCCATTGTAACTGGATGTGTAGCTGGTGGTTGGGCAATCACATGCACTGAGGTTCAAGGCCTTTGAATGAGAGAAGAGATCCTGTGGATTGCGGCCTCTGTCTCCCCCTCTTGGCATCTTGGCACTACAAAGTACTGCAGATTGAATGAGCGCTGCCGCCTCGATACAGGGAGATGCTTGTGGATTTTGACTCCCTCTACCAGTGAGATTTATGAACTGCTACTAAGACGTCTGCGTAAGAGGGATGCAGGTTTTGTGCCTGTGTCCTCCTGATCGCTCTCACAGTCTCTCTGATTGGAAAACACCAGGAAAATTAAGCATTGCATTAATTATAAGAATTAAACACATTCCTTCTTATTTCTCTCTCTTTAAATAATATTATTATTGTGTTATATGTTATTTTCATGTACAGTACTAGGCGAAAGTCTTAGGCACGTTAGTATTTTCACAACAATAAGCCAGTTATTTATATCTTTTGCTGTATTGTGTCACTAGGAAATATCAGGTTACATTTCCAAACATTCCTTTTGCCATTAATTGCAATAATCCACAAAGTGGGATTTTTGTATGCACAAGGAGTCTGACAACAGAAAAAACTGAGACACACTAAATCCAGAAGAACTATGGCAACATCTCTAAGATGCTTGAAGAACATACAAAAATCTCACTGGATTATTGCCATTGAAGGATTAGTTCACTTTACAATGAAAATTAGCCCATCCTAGGTGTATATGGCTTTCTTCTTTCTGATGAACACAATCAGAGTTATATTAATAAATATCCTGATGCATCCGAGCATTATAATGGCAGCGAACGGGACCAATGAGTATGAAGCTCAAGAAAGTGCATCCATCCATCATAAATGTACTCCACGGCTTCAGGGGGTTAATAAAGGCCTTCTGAAGCGAAGTGATGCATTTGTGTAAGAAAAATGTCCATATTTAACAAGTTATAATGTAAAATATCTAGCTTCTGCCTTCTGTATTCGATTTACGAAGAAAGTGTAATGCCTCTCACAGTTCAACTGACGTGACGTAATTTCCATTTTTTTTAGTAAGTTGAATATAGAAGCTAGATATTTTACTTTATAGCTTGTTAAATATGGATATTTTTCTTACACAAATGCAGAGCCATGGGGAGTATGTTTATAACGGATGGAGGCACTTTCTTCAGCTTGGATGCATTGGGATATTTATTAATATAACTACGATTGTGTTATCAGTAAGAAGAAAGTCATATACACCTAGAATGGCTTGAGGGTGAGTAAAGCTTGGGGTAATTTTCATTTTAAAGTGAACTAATCCTTTAATGGCAAAAGGAATATTTGGAAATGTTATTCTGATATTCCTACAGATGCACTACAACAAAAGATATAAATAACTGGCTTAAGACCTGTTTTTGTTTTTTGGATGAAAATACTAATGTGCACAGTACTGTATGATTTCATTACTGACTATTACATTAATGCAAATGACAGTTACAATCAAAATGAAAACATCTGGACACATTACAGCAATGAGCTGAATAATGACCATATTTCCTTGAGCAGAATTTGAATATGTGTCATGTTTGAGGAAGTTTACATCATTGATTCTGTTACTTTCCTGTAATAATACTATAAAGCTGCTTTGAACAATTTCCATTGTAAAAAATAAATAATAATAAAAATAAGGGTGACATCACTTGACATGAGATTTGGTGGCTTGCTGTGCTTAAAGGGTTAGTTCACCCAAAAATGAAAATTATGTCATTTATTACTCACCCTCATGCCGTTCCACACCCGTAAGACCTTCGTTAATCTTCGGAACACAAATTAAGATATTTAGTTGAAATCCGATGGCTCCGTGAGGCCTGCATAGGGAGCAATGACATTTCCTCTCTCAAGATCCATAAAGGTACTAAAAACATATTTAAATCGGTTCATGTGAGTACAGTGGTTCAATATTAATATTATAAAGCGACGAGAATATTTTGGAGCGCAAAAAAAACAAAATAACGACTTATTTAGTGATGGCCGATTTCAAAACACTGCTTCATGAAGCTTCGGAGCAAAAATGAATCAGTGTGTCGAATCATGATTCGGATCGTGTGTCAAACTGCCAACGGCTGAAATCACGTGACTTTGGCGAACAGCAGATTCAATACACTGATTCATTTTGTGCTCCGATGCTTCATGAAGCAGTGTTTTGAAATCGGCCATAAAATAAAGTCGTTATTTTGTTTTTTTTGGCGCACCAAAAATATCTCGGCTTTATAATATTAACATTGAACCACTGTACTCACATGAACTGATTTAAATATGTTTTTAGTACCTTTATGGATCTTGAGAGAGGAAGTGTCATTGCTTCCTATGGAGGCCTCACGGAGCTATCGGATTTCAACTAAAATATCTTAATTTGTGTTCCGAATATTAACAAAGGTCTTACGGGTGTGGAACGGCATGAGGGTGAGTAATAAATTACAGAATTTTCATTTTTGGGTGAACTAACCCTATAACACAAAAAAGGGTTATTACAAGTACAAAGATGGGTTTTATTTTATTTACCCGCTTAATTATTTAACTAAAATTAAAAAGTATGTTTGGGGGAAATATGAACCTGTTTGCATGAGATTCTTACCAGTTCTTGTTGCTCCGGACCACGGGCCTTACACAGTAACTGCAGTCGACAAAACCGATTACAAGCCGAAACCATGTTAAAGGACATCTATAGTGTCAGATGAAAAAATCAACAAGATTCGCATAGTTAATAAATATTACAGTGTATTTCCACAAAATATTTGTCACAATCAAAGAAAATGAGCAACAAATATGCATCACGACAGAGTAACAAAATGACTCAAGAGTTTCTACTGAACAGCAGGTGTCTCTCTTTACTCATTGGTCTGTTAGGTCAGAGAAGTCATTTGAGTCAGCTAAGTTAGTGTTAGCAACCAGACATTTAAAGCAACAGTTTTTACAGGCATTTTTACGGTGCTTTTTTAGAGCTTAAGAGCCCCTAGTCATGACAACAACTGTTGTTACATGAATTCCTTTACAAATTATTTTATATATGTTACATCATGGTAGTGACATGCTACCATTGGCATCACAGCAAATAAAAAGAGTGTGCATCATCAAGAAAAACTCACATTATGTAAAAACATGGCTGCTAATTAAATGTAAAATCACTGAAATTGGAAATTAAAGGCTGATATGAAGAATGATACTAGATGTTCATCAGTACAGGAGGGACAGAGATTGACTGAGGGAGACAGAAAGACATGAAAGACAAAGCATGAAGTGAGACACGTAGTGAAGAAAGTTGGTCTGTGGGTGACAACAGTCTACAAACTCCAGCCAATAGCGAGTTTCTCTGACCATGCAGACAAAACCCACAGCATTGCTGTTTAACAAACAAACACCAACCTTCCATTTCCTCCTTGCATTGAACTTCTTAAAGTTTTTCATGTTGATGGAAGAGCGGTTCCTGTTGGCTATTTGAGTTCTATTGAGAGGCTAAAAGAGAAACGGATTTGGAAAACAGTTAATGAAATAATCCTTATGAGAAAATGACAAATAGTTATGCCAGAAAATATAAAAGAGGAAAGGGGAAAGTTTATGCATCTCACCTTAATCCAGGGATGAATGAGACACTCTTCTGCTGTCATTCTTTCACTAAATACAAATGCACAGAAGTCAAATAACATTATTTAACTCTTAAAAAGTATTAATTAGACAAAAGTTTAGACAGTTAAAGGGATAGTTCACCCAAAAATGAACATTTTGTCATAATTTACTCACCCTCAAGTTGTTCCAAACCTGTGCAAATTTCTTTGTTCTGCTGAACACAAAGGAAGATATTTGAAAAAATGTTTGTAACCAAGCAGATCTCATCCCCCATTGACTACCATAGTATTTTTTTTTCCTACTATGGTAGTCAATAGGAAGCAAGGTCTGCTTGGTTACAAACATTTTTCAAAATATCCTTCCTTTGTGTTCAGCAGAACAAAGAAATTTATACATTACTGTATTTTAACTGTAAACAAAGAAATGTATACAGGTTTGGAACAACTTGAGGGTGAGTAAATTTTGACAAAATTTACATTTTTGGGTGAACTATCCCTTTAAAGATTAAAATCGCAGCTTGAAATCTCAACCAGACAGACAGACAGACAGACAGACAGATAGATAGATAGATAGATAGATAGATAGATAGATAGATAGATAGATAATCCCAATGATTCAAATATAATGACTGTAATTCTTGTTACCTCTGGTCTTTAACTAGTAGTTTCTGGATAAAGTCTTTGGCCATGTTGCTGGTTTGGCTGAAGTGGTGAGGTTCAAACTCATAGTTCATTGCCACAATGTTCCTCAGCGTCTCTTCATCCGTCTCTCCCCTTGGAATGGTGACAGGCCACTCAAACTGATGGCATAAATATACATGAATAACAAATATTTTAACTTGGGAGCAAATGTTTGCCTAGAGAACTGAGAGAGGGGGTAAATACTGCAGATATACACTAAGTCCTTCATAAAAAATGTATTATGACAAATATAGACCATTTCAATGGCTATTCATCAGCTTAAGGCATATTTGACATATTTGTTTAGTGGCATATGCCACTTTCCACTGGCACATGCCAATGACAACTGGATGTGCCACAGCGGCATGTGCCAATGGCTTCTGTGCATAAGATGCCATGATAATACAGCTACTGGATCAGCAGGATGCACAGTGGAATTGCGATAATTGATTTAATCCCACTATTAAAGGATTAGTTCAATTCTGAATTAAAATTTCCTGATAATTTACTCAACCCCATGTCATCCAAGATGTTCATGCGTTGCGCCACACATTATGTTGAAAGGTCAGTGGGCGGAAGTAGGGCGAAAACCTTCATCTAATTTTATCCTCCAAATTCAAAATCATCCGATATTGTCGTTTGGCTTAATCTTTGCACGTTCGCTTTGTAGACACTGGATCGTTACTTCCGCCTATGTCACTCATGACCTTTGTAACGTGATTACATCATGCATGCGGATCGCAGAGCTAGTGCAAGATGAGCATTTGTGGTTAAAAAGTATATAAATTATAATTTTTTTTTTTAGAAAATGACATATTGTTTCGCTAGATAAGACCCTTATTCCTTGTCTGGGATCGCGTAGAGCCCTTTGAAGCAACATTGAAACTGCAATTTGGACCTTCAACCCGGTGAACCTCACTGAAATCTACTATATGGAGAAAAATCCTGAAATGTTTTCCTCAAAAACCTTAATTTCTTTTCGACTGAAGAAAGAAAGACATGAACATCTTGGATGACGGGGGTGAGTAAATTATCAGGAAATTTTCATTCAGAAGTGAACTAATCCTTTAAGTACATCAAAATTAAAATTAGGTCTATGTTGCTCTATGGTTGGATGCTCCCCAGGCCCGGAACTAACCTTCTGAAAATTTAAAGGATACGGTAATTCCACATCATTGTTTATTTTCAATTGTTTTTCTAAACACCTTGAGTGTTCCATTATCACTTGACTTAAAAGTATGCACATATCAGATCTGAGATTTAAAAATGGCACCACTGGAATACTTCAAGACTAGTCATACGCATTCCAACTTGTTTGTTGTTTACGTCTTTGAAATGGTCTATAGTTTCCATCAAAATACAATAGTTTCTACAGGCATTATTCCTGACATATCTCTCCACGATAATCTGCGAGAGGAGAAAATGTTAACATTTAAAAATTACGCACACCATCTTTTAAGATCAACTGCTTTATTCCCGCTTAAAGGATTCGTTCACTCCAGAATGAATTTCCTGATAATTTACCTACCCCCATGTCACCCAAGATGTTTATGTCTTTCTTTCTTCAGTTGAAAAAAATTAAAGGTGCTATGTAAGTTTTTGACTGTACTAAAGCATAAAAAATTCCATGTTTGCAAATATTTATTAAACATGCTGAGTTCACATGTTTGTTTCTCTGAAAGCCATTGCTACAGCCAGTTATTTTACTTTGAAATTTGCGTTCTGTGTCGGAATTTTTGTTTTTGTTTTGGTCTGTGCAAGACAGCACGTTGCCAATTTACCCAATAGTATTTCGCCACCCCGGGTTGCCAGGCGGAAAACTAATGCAGCGAATTGTCAATAAATCAACTAATTATCTTACAGTGTGTAAGTCTCCTCACCTTCCAATGTCAATTGAGCTTGCTCCTGTTGCGTGTCTTCAAACTGGCAACCCGAGAGAGAGTCGAGTGTGAGGAGGAGGGGGCGGACCAAACAATATTTTACATTTCAACCACTAGCTGTCATTCTTACATAGAGCACCTTTAAGGTTTTTGAGGAAAGCATTTCAGTATTTTCTATAGTGGACTTCAATGGCTACCAGCGGTTTGAAGGTCCAAATTGCAGTTTAAATGCAGCTTCAAAGGGCTCTACATGATCCCAGCTGAGGAATAAGGGTCTTATCTAGCAGGGTTCCAGACTGCGACCATTTTTTGAGAATGTGAGAGAAAAAATTTGACGTGGTAGCATTTGTGCGAGTGCATGGTCATGCACTCTGTTAAATTTGTGCATGTGCAACAGTACGGCATTGTATCAGCAGCTGCTGCAATCCCTAACTTTTTTTGTGTTCAAAATGAACAAAATTTATATATAATGAACGAGTACATCATGAATCCATTTTCCAAACCGTTTTTTTGTCTTATCCTGAATCACTACAGTACACCTATAATAAGTGTTTATATTCGGACTATTTTAGAGCGGTCTGGTCGGCACCACTGCGAAGTAGCCCAGTACCTGCATGACTTGTCATAGACATAAACAGAAAGAAGTTGCTCCGGCTACAATGTTTTTCCGCAAGACACATGCAGTTCTATTTATTAACCGCTAGAGAGCGAACGTACACGCGCATTGCACACTGATGATGAAATGCGCCAATTAGGAATTCAGGAAATTTAGGAAATAAGCCATATTAAAATGAAAAGGTCAATAGCTAAATACTTTAAAAAGCAAAGTTTGGAGGTCAAGGATGCTGGTGGAAAGGACGAGCCAACTAGCCAGCATACAGACACAACTGATGACGAGAGCACAGGTGCGGACAGGGAGGAACCGAGTGAGCAAAGGAAAAAGAAAAGGCACAACTTCCAGCAGCAATGGCTTTTAGGGTCGCCAGTCACAATCGACTGGAAGATCTTTATCACTGTTCCAGTAGCGCCCGAAAATAACAGAAATATGAGTACAAAAATACATTACATTTCTCCAGTGTCTGTACTGTATTTTTTGTATTTATTTTTCTGTTATTTTCGGGAGCTACTGGGACAGTGATAAAGGTAAATAGTGAGGGGTTATATGAATATATCTCTGAAGGGAACTTGCTGTCTTCAGAAAAGTTTCGATGGCAGTGGCATTTTATTTTTGTCTTACCTCCAATTAAAGTAGCTATTTATACTGTCACGCAGTGCTGCTTTGTTTACAGCAGTAACCAAGGAAACGCTGTATCACTGCTCTTCCATAAGCGCCACCTGCTGTCAGAGAGTGAATTTGCATCACATTCATCCTGTCTGCTGTTTTTGTTTCATGCTTTTTTTGTGTAGCATATAATTTCACAAAGATAAAGTCAGACCGTTCTGTTTTTGACCGATAGTTTTTTATTTGATAGTTAAAAGATTAAAACATTTTGCCAACATGAGGTCTCATGTCACTATCAGTCTTTTTACATCAGTGCAAAACTAGGGTATGCAGATTAAGACAACTATTCATCAGCATGCATTGATTAATCCCATGTTGTAGCAAAAAAAAAAAGGTGCGACTAAATCATGTCCTGGTGTGACCAACTGAGAAAGTTGTCAACTTGTCAACAAGTCAACTTGAAATGCGAAGTTGTACTAAGTGGATATTTGAGTTGAATAAACTTAAATTTTAAGGCAGCATGAACACTTACTTTTTTAAGTTGAAACAACAATTTTTTTTACAGTGAGTATTTACAAAGTGAACGTAAAATGGCCTTTACAAAAAGGGTAAAACAACGATGTCAGAAGATTTTGAAGTTGGGGGAGAAAATGAGTTTTTCGCACTACCACAGTACTTCCGCCTACGTCACGCGTGACCTTTCCAACATGATTACGTAATGCGTGGTGCATCACAGAGCAGTGCAAGACAGGCATTTCTGGTTAAAACGTACATAATTTTTATTTTTTAGAAAATGACAGATCGTTTCTCTAGATAAGACTCCTCATTATTCCTCGTCTGGGATCGTGTAGAGCCCTTTGAAGCTCCAATGAAAATGCAATTTGGACCTTCAACCCGTTGGTCCCTGGTGAAGTCCACTATATGGAGAAAAATCCTGGAATGTTTTCCTCAAAAACCTTAATTTCTTTTTGACTGAAAAAAAGAAAGACATGAACATCTTGGATGACATGGGGGCGAGTAAATTATCAGGAATTCTGAATTCTGGAGTGCACTAATCCTTTAAAGCCGAAGGCTATTACTAAGCATTCAGTTGGTTATCTACTCCATATCTGGTGTGCTTCATTTCTGACATAACTGATCTCATCCCATGGGCCCTGACCTATAAACTGAAGAAAGCACATTGCTTGTCAAAGGGAGGCTTTATTTCAGAGGTAATTTATGTCCCAGTTCTGAAAATCTGAATATCTGGAACAGACTTTTTGCAGAATGATTCATAAAGGATTTGGCTGTCTGGAGTGTTGTCATATGATGATGAACAATAAAAGACTACTTACAG
The DNA here is from genome assembly GCA_028476615.1 of Culter alburnus. NCBI lineage: Eukaryota > Metazoa > Chordata > Actinopteri > Cypriniformes > Xenocyprididae > Culter > Culter alburnus. The sequence continues at coordinate 2,652,473 of JAOTNS010003677.1, forward strand.
AATGTAGGTGATGACACCAATACTCCTGAAAAACATCACAAGAGCATGATTAATCATCATTATGAATCTTAAAGCCTGTGTATAGAAGTCTGAGCTATTCGACATGCAAACCAAAAATAAATATTAGTAACATAATAAAACTATTTTATTAATTTTAATTTTATTTATTCATTTTATTATATGTTAATTATCTGTAGTTATTTGTTGTAAACTTCTGTTCTTCTGAATGTCCTTTCTGACTGTCTGTTATATTTAGTTTGTAAATTGATTGTATTAATTTTGTGAAGCGACCTTAGGTTCTTGAAAGGCGGTATAAAAAATAAACATATTACTATTATTATTAACTATTTTACATATATATTTTTTAAACATATTAAAATAAAAATGTTTATATACAACTATACACAACTATTAACTATTATATCCAAAATAATTAAAAAATATTTTTTAAGCTATTTCATATATATAATTTAATTAATAAAATAAATATATATTTATTAAAATAAATTAAATATAATTCACAGAGTTTACATTTTGATATAGAAATTCACTATTTATCTAATATATTCTTTTATATGTCAAGTGACTTTTTTTCAGATTTTATCAGTGTTCTCTGGAAACTGAACCCATGACCCCAGCTTTGTTTGTGCCATGCTCTACCAGTTGAGCTTCAGGAATGATTAAGATGTAAACCGAACACATATTATGCTAACCAGACATGAGTTGTTGTCTTTGGCACAGCAGATGATAGCTACTGCGTTCTGTCAAAAGCCAAAATAGTTTGCCTTCTGACAATGTTTCACACATGACACCCATATTCACTTGCATGTACAAATATATATGCATGCTGAGACAGATGCACACACTTAAACAAGCACCTGGGGATATCTGCAGAAGGCGAATCAAGTCTGAGCATGCCTAAAAACTCCCTTATGCACACTAACCTTATATTTGCATGAACATTTGAGTGTTTGTTACTAATTTAAGCAGGTAAGACTTACCACATATCTGCTGCTGTACTGAGAGGCTCATAGTTGATGATCTCAGGGCCTGAGAAAAAAGGAAAGATTTAAGTCAGGAAAAAAATAATGTAAAGTTAAAATAAAACTTTCCAACTCTCGTAAAGGCCTCAGCATTTTTTCAGTTGCAACAGCGCACTACTCTCATTTTATTACATTAATCATAAGTTTGAGAGAGCTTTGGCCAGACAGAAGCAAGCATTTTTGAGAAGTCAAACTCAAAAAAAATTCATACCAAAATTCATTAAGTGCATTCTTTGAGATCAACAGCACATGTTCATGTCCTCACATGAACCACAGCAGATTGTGCTCTGTTCCCTACTGAGTTTCATATGAACAAAGCTTCACTTTACATTGACAGAAAATCTGCAGGATTGTTTTTTGTTGGTTTAAAGTAGCACACTAACAAACAGACTGCCTTAGTTAGCATTTTCAGAGATGAAGGCGTAATCTCTAATTGGTTTGTGACTGAAAATGACTGAATAGTTCAACCCCCCCCCCAAAAAAGAGGACACACAAAAAGACAAAAGGTTTGGAATGACATGAGGGTAAGTAAATGATGAGAAAAATTTATTTTTGGGTGTGGATAAACCTATTAGTCTATCAAATGAAAGTGTTTTTTTTTTTTTTAAATGACAAAGTGGTGGTGTTAACTTAATCACTGAGGATAGGTTCAGCCTTAAGTAGGGCAGACTCAGGAACTGGTGAGTTATTGAGATCACAATTCAGCCAATCACTATATGTGCTTAGAAAACACTTAACCTCTAGTTGTTCACAAAGGATGTCCTCATGATAAGTAAAGTGCTAGTCACTTTGAACAAAAGGGAACAGCTTAATATCAAGTAGCATTCTACTTTTGCTTAGGCTCATGTGGAGAAAAAATTATACTTGCATTGCCCAAAATCAATATTCACAGTCTTCTACTTACATTTACATTCATAATTCAATGATTAAATATATATACTAAATTATAAATAATGTATTATTTATTATTCATATTATGCATATTTAAAAAAAAAAACATCTATTTATATAAAGTGTATTTCTATCTGACAACAGCTTGTAAAAATATTATTATTATTTAATAATATATTAATTACATTTATTTATTGAATAAATTATATAATGTATTATTTATTATTCATATTAATTATGCATATTGAAACATCTATTTATATAAAGTGTATTTCGCAACAGCTAGTAAAAATATTATATTTAATAATATATTAATTACATTTATTTATTGAATAAATAATTTATTATTTATTATTTATTATTCATATTAATTATGCATATTAAAACATCTATTTATATAAAGTGTATTTCTATCTGACAACAGCTAGTAAAAATATGATTATTTAATAATATATTAAATACATTTATTTATTGAATAAATTTAATATTCATAGTAATTATGCATATTAAAAATCTATTTATATAAAGTGTTTTTCTATCTGACAACAGCTAGTAAAAATATAATTATTTAATAATATATTAATCACATTTATTTATTGAATACATTATTTATAATTCAATATTTAATATTCATATTAATTATGCATATTTTTACTGTTAAAATCTAACGATTTGGCTATTTATTATTGTGCCAGAAATTCAAATCTGTTCTGCATGTCAGTATTAAAAATAATCCCTATTTGTATTGGTTGTAAAAATAATATTGGTCTCCCGAAGAACACAGTTAGAGAGTACACAGAAAAAATATATGTTCATGTCAAGGACGATATTTAAAAGAGCGCAGGTAAGAGTAGCAGGCCAACCAAAGAATGTGTGTGTGTGTGATATTTCAGTATGTTTTCTGCAGACACATTGTGTTTAACAGAACTGATGAGCTGTTAGATCACTCAAGGACATTTCTGCAGTACATCAGCAGTGAGATCACATTTGTGATCTCACAATAGTTATTTCTGTTCCTGACCACTCATTTTTAAGCTGAACTGACGCAGTGCTGCCATCTGAAGTTAGATCGTCTCCATGGAGATGGCAAGAACTAAAATTTGTGCATATTGCTAAAGGCAGGAACATCACACATACAGAGACAGAGGCAAGTGTTGAGTCAAACACGCACTCGAGCAGATGCAAACTAAAAAAAAATACTGTACGCAGTTATATAAATGCAGATGCTATTAGCTTGAACAGTTACAAAAACACACACTCAGCTGTTGACACATTTATTGTTAGCTGCTTAAATAATAACAAAACAGTACAAAACAGTTTAACAGCACAGACATCTGAAGGTAACTCTTATCAACCCCTCGATGACAGAGCTTTTTTACCACCATATATGAACATTAAGTATACAATACTGTTCAAATATTTCAGGTCAGTAAGATTTTATATTTTTAAAGAACATAATAAATTCAATTACAGCAAAGATGCATTAAATTGACAAGAAAGACTAAAATAAATTCTGTTCTTTTTACCTTTTTATTAAAGGTAGTGTAGGCATTTTTTTTTCCCAGAACCGGTTGAACTGGTTGAACGTCTATTCACATCGTGATAGCAATAAATATTTAAAGTGGCCTAAATATAATATAATATAATATAATATAATAGTGCTGTCAACGTTGCCGCGTTAACACATGCGATTAATTTTTTCCAGTTTAACGTGTTAAAAATATTTAATATTGCAATTAACGTAGCATCTGTTTTTTCTGTCATCCTTTGGCTAGTGTTAAAATATATGATCACTCTCTTATTCATGCAAATGCTTTGAAACCAAAAGATTTGCTGTGCAGACTGTTTGGTAACTTTATTCAATTTCTGTATATTTCCTATCTGTTAGACAGGTAGAAAGGGCACAGGTAAATATGATATTTATGATGAGTTTATGTGAAGATTGTTTTAAATTCACTTAAATTAAATGTTGTTATATTTTTTGAAGCCTAATAAATGTAAAAAAATAAAAATAAATAAAAATAAATAAATAAATAGCTTTCAATTATACTTTAATGTTGAATGGCTATAATTCATGTTTAAAATTGGGCGGAAAAAACAATTTCATCCATCAGTAGCAGTATTAGTATCAGTGATACTGGCCTTCATTCATAAAAAGATGCCATTAAACAAGTATTTAAAATATACTGTCTTTATGTTGTTTCTACATTAATTTAGAGATTAACTGTGAAATTATTACATTATAAAATATATTAAAAAACGTGTTTTTAATTTGCTATTAATCGCTATTAATCACAGAAAAAAATATGTGATTATTCTAGTTAATTTTTTTAATCGATTGACAGCACTAATATATATATATATTAATATATATATTTTCATTCATTCTATGGAAGGCTCAAGACCATAAAAAGTTCGTCCAATCCTTGCATTTGGTCCAAATGCAATGATAGGATGTCCTACCTGCCTTGTCAACTTATGATGCTATGCTGGCTGAGCTCTTGAACAAACAACACCTAGTACATGAGGTAATCTGAGACTGTTGTGTTCGACCCTCTACCAACAGCATCTCTTGTCATGGCACTTTGAAGACTCTGCTCTGACTGTGCGCGTTCATGTTTTTTGGAGGAGGCGTGGCTTTGGAGATGCTCTGAATGAAGGGTGGGATATTATGATTTCAAAGCTAGCTTGCTATTGCTAGCCTCTCCAAAACTGCCTACCCTACCTTTGTGCCCTAGAACCCTTTTTCACAAGATGTAATATAAGTCTAAGGTGTCCCCTGAATGTGTCTGTGAAGTTTCAGCTCAAAATACCCCATAGATTTTTATTATTAAATTTTTTAACTGCCTATTTTGGGGCATAATTAGAAATGCGCCGATTCTGTGCGTGTCCCCTTTAAATGCTCGCGCTCCCCGCCCCAAGCTTGCAACTCTATAATACATTGCATAAACAAAGTTCACACAGCTAATATAACCCTCAAAATGGATCATTACAAAGTGTTCGTCGTGCAGCATATCAGATCATGTAAGTACAGTATTTATTTGGATGTTTACATTTGATTCTGAATGAGTTTGAGGCTATGCTCAAACTAACGGGCTAAAGCTAACATTACACACTGTTGGAGAGATTTATAAAGAATGAAGTTGTGTTTATGAATTATACAGACTGCAAGTGTTTAATAATGAAAATAACAACATGGTTCTTGTCTCTGTGAATACAGTAAGAAACAATGGTATCTTTAACCACATTTAACAGTACATTAGCAACATGCTAATGAAACATTTAGAAAGATAATTTACAAATATCACTAAAAATATCATGTTATCATGGATCATGTCAGTTATTATCACTCCATCTGCCATTTTTCGCTATTGTCCTTGCTTGCTTACCTGCATAAAGTCTGATGATTCGGCTGTGCTGCTCCAGACATTAATACTGGCTTGTGTAATGCCTTGAACATGGGCTGGCATATGCAAATATTGTTGGGCGTACATATTAATGATCCCGACTATTGCATCACAGTCGGTGTTATGTTGAGATTCACCTGTTCTTCAGAGGTCTTTTGCAAAAATCTAATTTACATAAGGAGGAGGAATCAACAGCGTTTGAGACTCACTGTATGTCATTTCCATGTACAGAACTCTAATTATTTAACTATGCCGAGGTAAATTAAATTTTCAATTCTAGGGCACCTTTAACAGCAGCATTTATTTAACATATTATAAAATTGTAATAATATTTCACAATATTACTGTTTTTACTGTATTTTGGATCAAATAAATTATAGCCTTGGTGAGCATAAGAGACTTCTTTCAAAAACATTAAAGTCTTACCGACCCCAAACTTTTGAACTGTAGTGCATATCTCATGCTTGTGGTATTGGACAAGCTTTCAGGTCTGCATTTGCATATTTACGTAGTTTTATGGCCTTTAAATACACACATTTACTTGAAGTCAAAACCAAACAGACTGAGCCACTCACCTATATACTGAGGGGTTCCACCTAAACTCTTATACTCTTCTCCTTGAATGAAGCGATGAGCCATGCCAAAATCAATGATCTTGATGTCTGGCTTGGGAGCGTGCTTGTCCGACAACATGATGTTCTCCGGCTGAAGAACAAAAAGGAAGATAAAAATATGTCTTTAGTCTTACTCACACAACGTTTATTGATTTTTATTGTAAAATATATGTTTAATTTGACTTGTGTTGTAATTAATCTAACCCTAACGTAGTTTTTCTATGCAGGTTTTAGTTCAGTTAAATCTCAGTAAAGTTTGATATAGACACAGATATAAATAAATATTACAGATATTTTCACAATGTACACATAATCAAAATATAAATACTGTTGTGCTTGAAGTGTCAATATTTCATCAGGAAGTGTCTAAATTTGGTCAGAGGTGACAGTTTGGGTGAGAAAGGTACACAGTCTACTTCCTCATTACCATGTTGAAATCTTTATAGGAAGTGACATGCTTGCTGAGTTAAAATTAACTTTTGAAGGCCATTTGAAACTGTTCATGTGGTTGAACGGTTCACTTTTCTGACTTATTTAGTTAGAGTTTTCCATAGACCTGGGCTTCCTTCCTACCTTCAGGTCAAAATGGCCAACGTTCTTTTGGTGCATGTAGCGGACACCTTCCAGAATCTGCTTCATAAACTCAATGGCCTCCGTCTCGGTGAGGTTTTCTTTCTCAGCAATGAAATCAAAGAGTTCTCCACCCTTTATGCTATATACAAAAAAAAAGAAAAAAGAAAGAAAAAAATAAGACAGAAACAAACCACAGGTCATCATCATTGGTGTAATGCAAAAAAATATTTTATTGTATTATTTAAAAATGTAAGGTTTAATTGTAATTTAATTTAATTTATGCTATTAATAATTTTATTTATTTTAATAAAAATATCCACCTTTGGTGGAGGGTAAATTTATTTAATTGTCCTGAAAAGAATTTCACAATATAAAAAGAGGAAATAATATAAAAAGAGAAAAAAAAAAAATCAGACATTTCCTTAATGCAAAATATATATTTCATTTCTTACTTTTGATTTTACTCTAAAATACGATGGACATTTTCTTTATAATATTTATCATATTATCACTTTCTATTCTTTTCTATATAAAAAAGCCTCCTCCATCTTTTCTCTTTTTTATTTTGTATACCTCAGACATACACATATACTCACAGCTCAACGATGAGGACCACCTCTGCCCTGCTCTCGAAAACATCTTTGAGAGCCATGATGTTTTGATGTTGAAGGCTCTGTAGGATCTCCACCTCCTTCTCCACATTCTTTCTCTCCAGGCCCAGCCTGCTTCCTACACCTCGCTTCAGCTTCAGAAACTTCCCCGCCCACTGAGCGCCAGTAGCCCGCTCCCGCACTTCACGCACCTGCCCGAAGTGACCACTGGGACGGCGAGAGAGAGAATGAACGAGAGAGAGATGAGTGTTAAGAACAAGGCCAAAGGGCTTCAACCCTGCACCTGGAGGCCCACTGCCCTGCAAACTCTATATCAAACCTGCTTCAGCTTGTGATTTTCATGCAATCCAGAAGGACTTGATTAGCTGGTTCAGGTGTGTTTGATTAGGGTTGTAGATAAACTTAAACTAAACTAGTACATAGTTATTAAACTATGTAAGTCAAAACAGATAATCATAACAGTTCAATGTATGCCTAGTGCACCAGCTGTATATTATAATATAGTAAAATTATTAATATAGATGGCACTGTAAATTATTTTAATTATATTTATTTTAGATTCTTTACTTTTTTCTCAGCCTAATAATAATTTATTTACATTTTAATGTAATAATTAACCAATTAAAACCACTTTAAAAAATAAATAAATGAACCTTACATTATTTTTTTGTATATTTATAATTATTAAATGGATATAATGGAAACTATACTATTTGAAGACCAATGTATATGATCGTAATACTTTTATATAATATTATTTGTAGGCTATATTATGATAAATACTACCATTCTAAAGTTTGGATCTATAAGATTTTTTAAATGTTAATCTTATGCTCACCAAGGCTGCATTTATTTGAGTAAACAGAGTAAAACAGTAATTTTGTGAAATATTATTAAAATATTTTATAATGGAATTTATTCCTGTAATGGCAAATCTGAATTTTCCGCAGCCATTACTCCAGTCTTCAGTGTCACATGACCCTTCAGAAATCATTCTAATATGCTGATTTGCTGCTCAAACAAATATTTATTGTTATCAATCATAAGTTGAGCTGCTTTTTTAGGATTCTTTGATAAGTAGAACATTAAAACAAAACAGCATTTTAAAATGCAACTGTTTTGTAGCGATGTAAATGTGTTTACTATTACTTTTGATCAATTTAATGCATCAGTGCTGATTAAAAGTGTTAACTAAATAATAGTAATAATAATTTAATGACTCTAAACTTTTGAACGGCAGTATATACCATGGTACTGTCATATTTTCTTTAAGGAAAGATAATATAGCAGGGGAAAAAATGAATTGTTTTACATCTCTTTACCTTCCCAAAACATTTCCAATTTCATAAAGGTCTTCAACATTATCCAGCTTGAAGACAGCCATGCTGCTGTCTCTCTCTCTCTCTCTTCGTTGTCCTCTGTCTGTGAATGTCCAAAGGAAAGCTATGGGCTACTGTATATTGCTCATGCTGAGTTTAGCTTTTGATCCATATCTGAAACACAGAGGATGGTAGTTAGTGGTTTATATCTGTTCCATAAAAAAGCTCCAAACCTGCTGAATATATTTCCTTCAGCATTTAATTAAACTTGCACAATCATTTGGCAAGTATCTGATGACTTTAAAGGCTGCTCTGACAGCACAGCAGAACTAGCTGGGAACAGAAAGGGAGAGATATCTGGAAATTATTTACGAGTCCCTAAATGGTAAACATCTGGTATCCAAACCCCTTTGATATGCCAGCACTACATACATGAGAAAGAATGTTGCACTAAATGCTCTAGGCAAGTCGGTCACAAGTAAACAAATCAGTCCTTTAAACTTCGGCCAAGTGTAGGTCACAATGTGCAATACAGAGTATGAACATACTGTGAGAGGCTTCCTAAAAGACCTCAGTCATGGATATGTTAACACATTCTTAAATAATGACACCCTTTCCCACATTCAGTTGTTGTGTAATTAGGTTTCAATGGCTAACACAGTTAGTTACTAGGGGAGGAAGAAATGAGAAAATTAATGAGGAGGACTTGAGTGGAGAAAGATTATTTATGGAGTGACAAGATACACAAAGTATTATTTTGGCATATCTATCATACTGCCTGTCTATCCATATAATCTATCATTTATCCATTTGAGATGAGAAAATGTGAGTAATAAATCTAAATGGAGTGATACCGAAGACTTATGATTTCACATTTCATGAACACAGCCGATGTGGTTGTGTTTATTTGCAAAAGCTAAATAATGTAAATGTGATGTGAATGCATTGAGTGCAACTGCAAATGGCAGTTCATCTGATTTGAATACAAGCTAGAGAAATCTATCATGTCACTAATTCAAACATGAAAAATATGGGATGCACAGAACTGAAAATTATAGGCCGAAACCGAAACTTCAGAATGCACTTGACAGAAAACTGAAAATAAATATTAAATTAATAATCATTTAATCAAACATACTAAATAATCAACACTCAAATAGCTAAAACTGAGTTGTACAAACATTTAAATTGCACATAAGGCAGTTTTTATATCAACATTTTAATAACAGCATTGTTTCTACTCCAGTTTGTTGGTGAAATATAATCATTTAAACAACAATAAACTGTAATAACTTGTTTTCATGACAGATTTATTAAAACATACATTAAAAAATGAAGACATCACTAAAAGATTAAGTAAAAGTACAATGAATATGTAATACTAATGAGTTTATGGATATTGAATATAGCTTTCTTGATGTAAATGTAATGTTAGGCTAAGTGACACTATATAGCCTACAAGCTATTTTATTAACATCTTTCTCCGGGTGAAACAGCTGAGATGAGTCTTTGCTTCATATTAAAAAGTAACAAAGTAGCTACAAAGCTTTTTGCGACTATTGGATGGCAGGCATGCTACAAATATTTAGTAAAGTTTTCATTCGTATCAACAGAAAACAGCACAGACTAAAAGATTTTAAATTTAAGAATCCATACCATTACTGATTAAAATCGAGAAAATAATATTGTCAACCCAGCCCTATAGTTAGCTGTCACGATTAACTGATGTAGCTTATCCACGTTGTGCGCACAATGATAGAAGATACTGAAGAAGCGCTAATTAAATGGCTTTTTCGGTCACTGATTTCGGCCCTCCAAAGCCATTTTGGCCCGAAACCGAAAATAGCTGTTTTGGCCGAAAACGTTTGATAGCCGAAATTTTTGTGCATCCCTAACTAAAATGCACATATACCCTCTTTCATGGACTGCTGAGAGGGGCATCGCTATTATTATTCCTCGTATTTTATTTAACAAACCCCAAATCTAAAATACTAAACTTTACTCTTAACAGACACCCAGAACTGTTGCTGTGATTTTTCCAAGCTACATCTTTTGTTGATCATGGAACAACATTCCTGTCCAAAAATGTAGTCCTAACCCTATCACTGCCCCTAAGCCTAACCCTACCCATAACTTTTTCCTAAAATCAAAGGGAAATGATAGGTGAATAAGAAGCCCCTAACCCTTTTTGTATGCCTAAACTTGACAAAAACTGTCAAATCTGATTGGTTGATTGCTCCAGGATCAACATCATATAGCAATGCCTTGACAAACCAACAACTCCCTAGCAACCTTACATTCACATATGGTGCTTTTCCAATGCATGGTACGGTTCGGTACGTCTCACTTTTTGGCACTTTTCCACTGCATTGGACAGCTCGGTATGGAACGGTATGGCTCGCTTAAGTAGTACCACCTCGGTGGAGGTTCCAAGTGTGCCGTACCGATACTAAATGTGATGTGTAAACACTGCAGATCACTGATTGGTCAGAGAGAATCATCACTACCAGCGTCATTGGATTTGAAAAACGAGACACCAAACCCACTAAATTTAATTTGTCAGTAACAGCCACCGCAAAATCATTTGTTTGTGTGACTTTTAAAAACGACTTTTTTTAAACTACTTGCTTTAAACGACTGTCGCGGGCAACTTGAAAAAAAAATGGCTGTATCGTGGTTAGTAGATGATGTGCAATCTCGTTAGTTGCCAAGGAGTGGATCCAGGGCAGTAAATTTGGCACAACTATATCTATAATCCCACCCACTTTGAAGCGGTACTAAACTGCAGAGTACTAAACTGCAATGGAAAAGTAAACTGAAAGTAAAGCGAGCCAAGCCATGCCGAACCAAAAAGCGCCAATAGCAATGCCCTGGCGACAAACAAGAACACCCTAGCAATCCCTTAGTAACCACCCAAATTACCCTAATGAACATATAGCAATGCTCTTGAATTGAAACAACTCAGAACACCCTAACACAGCAACCACCTAGCAATGCCCTGAAACAACAAAGAACACCCTAGCAATGCACTAGTAACCACCCAGAATAGTCTACCAACCATATAGCAATGCACTTGCAACAACCAAGAACACCCTAGCAATGTTCTAGCAACCATCCAGAACACCCTAACACAGTTCAGTGCTTAGAAGTAGAAAAAAAGAACAAAAAAAGAAAGGGAGTGTCTTTTGAAAAAAAGTTATTTTACATAACATTAAAGACATTAAAACATTAGAATCTAGAGAAAACACTCTACACACCCTTGCAATCACAACGCAGATGATCTCATGTTCCTGAGTATATTTGCATTGTTCTGTGATTATATGGCCAACAGCACTTTCTGTGTGCCAAACTGAAGTTTACAAAGCACACTGGGCATTCCAAGCATGTTTAGAGCGCATGTTAATTGCATTGTTTAAAGTGCATGTCAATTCTGTTTAGAGGGAATGGAACAGAAATGGAAAGGCTGCATCAAACAGTTCTTTTCCAAAATAACACCCCACCCATCTCACTTCAGCTTCCTACAGTAACATACCAGCAACGCAGCCATAGAGCAGAACAATAGTGTTCATTGCAAAACAAAAAAAAACCTCCCCTTTACTTCATTGGAGCAACAGTCACTCAGCTGTGTCAAATTACACACTCAAATCTAGGCTGAGCAATTAGTTCCAGCTTTAGCTAGAAGGCAATGTTTGCATCATTACTGCATTTCGCAACATTTTAGCTTTAAAACTACGTACGGTTACAGCTTATCTTCCCTCACCTTACGTTAGCTACTTTCTTTTGCAAACTCATCTGAGTGTAATGTGTGACTGACAGCCTGCAGGTTTGTGTGTGAATCCTGAAATTTGAGCATGAGCATGCTTTCATTCTGTTCTATGCAAGATCAAAGAAAGAACTTGAAGAGCAATTCCAAGACTTGGAAACTGCCTGCTGAATCTAGGATCAGATCTCCAGCCATAAAACAAACAAAATAACGATCTCATTCTTGATTAGGATCAAAGTCCCAGAGCTTCAGGTTCTTCCCTACAATAACGAATAGAGAAGGAAAACAACAAGAGAAAATTATGAAATAAATAAATAAATAAATAAATAATGGAAAAAGAGAAATGTTATATTCTGAGAATGAAACGAAACTATCACACAAGCTTCCAGGAACCCCCCCCCCCCCCCCCCCCCCCACCCCTCTGGCAAACAACTATTCTGACTTGAATAAAATCAGATAATTTAGATTTAAGGTTACCTGACAACATGTTTTACAGTGTGAGGACAAAATTACACATGTAACCAAGAACGACCCACTTTAATGGAGCGTTTAGCTAAATCAATGTGCTGTAAACCAAATATGGTCAAAACAAACTTGTATTTCTGTTTACCCCCCCCCCCCCCCCCCCTAAATCCTGAAGGAAGATCAGGTCTAACTGATTACCCTCAGGTCTGGGAGGGTTTCTAGCCAGCCCCTGCTAGTTAGATCCAGGTGATAACCACCAAGATATTACAACTAGTTGTTTAACAATCTGAGTTACTTTTGCTATTCATTTTGAACAACACAGTAAAGTCAGTGAAAGTCAACTTCAAGTTTTGAAACTCGCATATGGGTTTTTTCATAGAACTGGTCTTGACAAATTTTGAAAGTGAATGTGAATGAGGAAAAAAAAGAATGTTAGTGTTAGTTTGCTTTGGTTTGACGATAACAGAAAATTCCATACGGAATGAAAAGATATCACACAATAATTTTACAAATATTACGTTCTAAACATTAGTAAGAACGTCTCCTGTCAACTCTGTGCTGAACACGACCAAAACCTGCGTGTGGAAACTTGTTCGTGTCTCATTCTAGTGCGTCGTGTTCAATATTCCACTGCGATGTTTCTGAGACCCTCACCTACGCCCCTGAAAGTCTGTCACGATAACGATGCAAAGATTAAATTAATGTCCATTTCTTTATTAGTAAAACTTCTATCATACAATGCGACATACGTACATTTTTTTATTTATTTATAGCCTATCTCCTTACTTCCATTTAGGACAGCCTATTCCATATCAAATCCCTTGTAACCAGACGAAATGGTCGATTTATGTGACATACCTGGCACAGATCCGTCAAAAAGAAGTGTCGTGTCTATTTCACGGACGGTATTTCCTCTGGAGCTCCACTCGCTGCAGAAGCGCTCGTACTGAAATAAGGAAACGCTCGTGTTGACCATGTTAGTGCAGTGCCCGAATGTGGCAAGCCATTTTAACACTATCGTTCTACACTAAGTTACCATCTGTATTTATGTTACTGATTTGTTATATTACTGACTTAATTTAATTTCTAGTAAACAATACAATATTGTGGGGACGGGGGGGTTCTATATTATTGATGAGCCCCATGCGTGAGTTTTCTTTTAAAGGGATAGTTCACCCAAAAATGAAAATTTGATGTTTATCTGCTTACCCCCAGCGCATCCAAGATGTAGGTGACTTTGTTTCTTCAGTAGAACACAAATGATGATTTTTAACTCCAACCGTTGCCGTCTGTCAGTCAAATAATGCGAGTGGATGGGAACTTCTACTATAAGAGTAAATAAAACTTGCATAGACAAGTCCAAATTAAACCCTGCGGCTCGTGACGACACATTGATGTCCTAAGACACGAAACGATCGGTTTGAGTGAGAAACACTCAGAGTTAAAAAATATATAAATATGTTCGGTTTATCGCACAAACGATCGTTTGTGTCTTAGGACATCAAGTCGTCACGAGCCAGGGTTTAATGGACTTGTCTATGCAAGTTTATTTACTCTATAGTAGAAGTTCCATCCACTCGCATTATTTGACTGACAGACGGCAAATTAAAAATCATCATTTGTGTTCTACTGAAGAAACAAACAAAGTCACCTACATCTTGGATGCGCTGGGGGTAAGCAGATAAACATCAAATTTTCATTTTTGGGTGAACTATCCCTTTAAGACGACCATTATTTTAGAACATTATTTTAAATTCCCCGACGGGACATTCTCGTGGCTTAATTTACTAAGACAGTGTTATTTTAACAAACCAAACTTAGTAAGCGCCATACTAATAAAGCATACTACGAACAGAAAAGCAGATGAGCCCAGAATATGAACTCAACACGTTTAATTAGCTACACATTAATTAGCGTTTTCCTCCCATAAAGAAATACTATACTAGAATAGTAAAATAGAATACTATACAGAAAAATTGATTTGTGCAGAATTTGATCTTTTAATATCACTTAGGCTACATTAAGCGACATCTTTATAGCCTAACGGTTTTCTATGGGAGGAAAACACAACATGTAATTAAACGCATTTTGTTCATATTCTGGGCTTGTCTGCTTTGCTGTACAGTAATATGGTTTATTAGTATGATGTTTTCTGAGTTTGGTCTTTTAATCTGTCTTAATACATTAAGCCACGTTTAGCGTTTTTCACGTTAAGCATTTTTGAATGTCCCTTGGCGACGCATTATGCAGCCACACTATGACAGGTATCGCGTTTATTTCGTTTTTCCTTTTTTTTCCCCAAAATATTAACAAATTGTTAACTATATCATGAATTATGAGATATATTCCGATTGTCAAATATGTGGAAGCGAATGTGTTGTTGTTTAAACACCATAATGATCACGATAAAACAGAGGATCTGTCGGACATCACATAAATTCATCCATTTTTCCCGAAATAGGCTAAACGTAAGTGGCTGGTGAACTGGGAGAAGAGAGTAAACATTATTGTTTCATACGCAATGTAGCCTATCTGATATGAATAAAAAACTTCATCAAATTATAATTGAAAGGATTATTGCAGCTTCCTTATCAGCGTATGGAATTTGCATTTAACAAAATGTCTTTTTTATATATAGCCTATAGTCTGTTTAAATGTCTGAAACCTCAAATAAACATTATGTGGTTGAAAACACTGAATAGTTGTGAAATATGAAAAGCACTAATCACACCAGTGTGATGGGACGCGTTAAATGGTTAAAATCGATCGCGTTTCGGGGGAGAAGGGCGATGAATTGAAACTGAGGGGGCACAAATCAGATCTGAGGGGGCAATGCCCCCTTTTGCCCCCTCGTGGCGCCCGGCCTGGTTCCACGTACCTCGCCAAATGTTTTCAGTTATTTCAAAAGGTCCTTACAGCCTACAACCGCATAAGAAATAAAACCCACAATGACACCGACCAAGTAAATAAATATAGTAAACAATAGGATGAAAAGACAAAGCAGTGTCATCATTTTTTGCCACAAAATACGTTTTAGTGCATACTCTTGCGCGCACTCTCTCTCTCATTCAAACGTACTGTATAGGACAGACACATACTCACTCAAAAACGTTTTGTCAGTGCTGCTCTGATGAATTAATCAGTAAAATGACTCACCAGCCAGGTAATAACTGTGCGATTCTTGAGGTAGATAAGCTTATAGTTTTGTTTCACTATAGACGGGTTTCTGTGCAATGTCATCACAGAGATGCGCGCACAAATAGGGGGCAATGTCTCACCATACTGAGAGTTAATTTCTTAATATAATCGGCGGAGTCCGCGCTATAGGCTTCCAAAGTAATTGATGCTAGCCATTTCCTCATGTTACACACCTAGCTAGCTGTCACACGTCTCATGTCTTGTAGCCTACAATATGTTTAAAGTATCGATTTTCTTTTAAATGTGGCGGGTCGTGACGTAGCCTTGTCGTAAACATTTAGGATAGAAAGGCTCAACAACCAACAAAACTAGGTAAGTTCATAAAATCAGTAGGCTACTGTATTCAATGTATAAGTAAAGCTGGAATAAATTATAGTAACTATTTGAAGTTTTACAAGTAATTAACCCTTTGACGCGTATGATCACACCGGTGTGATTAGAACATTCAGTGCACCACGTGATCAACTGCCAAATTCAAATGTGCTTGCGCGCTTTGGCTGGCGCTAAACCAGAGACTCAGCGCTTTTCATATATCACAAATATGCAGTGTTTTCAACTACATAATGTTTATTTTAGGTTTCAGACATTTAAATACACATAAGTACTAACAAAACAATATATTTAGAGTTTGTAAAATACACACTGATGTATATAGAAGCAGCAATAACAATACTTTTCATAATAATTAGATGACACGCTTTATTTATATCAGACCACATTGTGTAAGTAACTTTATAAAATGGTTAGTTCCTGTTCTTGATTCTGATTAGTCAATAGCTGTGTTATTCACGATAAAACACGGCTATGACCGCTTCACCCAACGGTTCTGTGTATCGCTAAACCCTTAGCAACCACTCTTAGCAACATAAACTGTTTGTTCTCAATTGATATTGTTTATTGAAGCTTACTTTAACGTAGAAGTATTGTGAGAAAGAGATTGAGTGAGCGAGTTTATTACTGCATTCAGATTTAGCATTTTTCTTCAGGTCAGTCCTATGTTCATAATAAAAAATCTGTTTAAATGTCCGATGTATTATCTTGTCCTTTAACAGTTAAGGGTTTTCCCGTGACTGACAGCGCTAGTCAAAGCATTTGTCAGTTGCATCTTGTTCCGTCCAGTTCAGTCTTTTCATTGTAAAAGTCTTCGCTACTGACTGACTCACTCATAAAGACAATCTTTGCCGCCATCTAATGGCTTTAAATAACTCCGTGCTGTTCACAGTCAGGGACTATTTTTTAAGGAAGGCTTTAGTTAAAGTTTACTTTATGAAAGTTGCATTAACACATCATTTTGGCTTTAATATTTGTATTGTGTGGTAACTTTCATAAAAGCAATAAGGCACTCGAGGCTAGTGCTGTATCGTGAATAAGTGGCTGAAGGGGTGACTTATTCATGTTTCAGCATTAGCCTCTCGTACCCTATTGCTTACTTAAAGTTTACTCTATTTTTCTCCCAGTTCACTGGCTCACCTACTTTCACGTATTTCGGAAGAAGTGGATGAATTCGCGTGTTGTAAATCCAACAGATCCGATTCTCTGTACTGCAGCGCAAACTAACATGGCGGCGCATATAGCTCAAATAATGTGATCATTATAAAGGTGTTTAAACAGCAAAACACATCCACTTACAATATTTGACAATCGTATAGATATTTCATGCTAGTTAACAAATTTGTGAATATTTTGAATAAAAAGGAAAAATGAAATAAAAGCAGATCATCGGTCATACAGCACTATTGTGGTTGCGGTGTGTCATCATGTAACAAGTAATGACGTGTCACCATGGAAACAATAAAGTGATACTTTCTAAATAACGGTCGCCTGAAAATTTATACGTGAAAGGGTTAAATAATAAATTGTAGTAATTAGCATATAAGTAAAAGTGGAATGTGTATCAGAGATAGGAATACTAGTTGGAAGTAAATTGTTGATAAATGAACCACAGATGCCCATAGAATTTACATGCAAAATATTCACTAGTAACAATAGAATTGTTTACCTGTCACCACTGAGAGACTGGTAAAGGAATAAGGATCAGTTTTTCACTCAAAATGAACTTTTTATTATTAGAATAACTACTCACTTCTACAAACAAGTACCATCTAATAATTATATTAGTTATTGAATTATTTAATATTAAATAAATAAATAGTAGTAACAGACACTATATGTATGGACTAAAGGTTAAAACTGCTTGCCAGAGTACACCTCAAATGAAGAACGGGGTGGATGTATGTATCATAGGTAACTCTCTCTGCAGCTCCATAAATCTCTGGAATACGGTTGAGCGACTGACGCTGGAATGATTCATTTCTGCAGCAGAAATAAAATTTGTTGACTCATTTGTTCATTTATTTAAGCAGGAAACAAGTCAGACAATTATCGGAGCATTAGTTAGGGTGACCGTAATATTGCACGCAAGAAAATATGTGGACTCAGCTCAGATCAATGGCTGGACATCTGTTCTTATTTAACCAACGCGATCTTGAAGCAGACGTTTTGAATCAGATGGGAAGGAACGCATCGAAAGAGGAATAATGCGCATGACAATCGCATTAAATAAATCCGTTGTATAATTTGGTATGCACGACTCATTGTTATTGGTTATTGTCGGGTGCGACAAGTGACAGGCAATTTTCATTCATGTCTCGTGCCGATTTTTATTCTCAATGTTAATGTAAGTGGGCCATCTAGTGGAGGTATCCTGTAACTTTCCAATTGTTCACCATTTGGAAAGAGTGGGCCATTGAAATAAAATAAAAACACAAAAGTAGACATATTGTTAAATGGAAATTATTTTCAGAATTATTAAAAACTAAATGAAATATGATTTCACTAAAATAATATAGGCTTAAATGAAATAGAGAAAGAAAAGGTCAAGAATGAATCTCATTATGTATCCCTCCCAATACATAAAAAAATGCGTATTTTCTGTCAAATGTAAAGAAAATCTTGTGGGTGTTGGGCACAGTATCTACTCTTATCATTAGTACACTTTTGTCCTCTTTCTCTTTTCCTCACCTCTCGTTCACTGTGGTCGTTCTTTCTCATCCTGTGTGGTGAGCAAGTCACATGATTTAACTGCCTCTTCTCTCTCTTACAGACAAACACACACAAAGAGAGAGAGAGAGGGGGCGGGGGATCTCTCTCTCACCTTATTAACACACTCACTGTTACACAAACATAAATAAACGTGCACATATATACAGATTGACATATTTTGTTTCGAATGTGGAAGAATTCTACGGTCAGTTAAACAAGACAAGTTAGTGTTTTATTGACAAACATTCATCAACCTAAAATATCTACAGAATCCCAATAACACTGCAGTAACATATATTATGATAAAATGAATCATTTTATGCAGATCTCCACTTTTATTTAACATTTTTGCAAGTTATATTAATGCATGCATATCTTTTCAGAGAATTAGCTCTAAAGATTTTAGTATTTATGTGCTGGAAGCTCAAATTATTTAAAAAATCCATAAACTGTGGCATATTTCAGTGCATGGCAGCTTTTTTGAAAATCAATGCAATTTGGTCAGGTTGTTTATTTGAGCTTTAGTGCATCAGTTGGATACACACAGAGTTGAAATGAAACTGCGAAATGAAAAAAATAAATTAAAAAAATCTTCATGCAATCACTAGCAGTTCACTATTGGTTCCTTGCTTGTGACCTTTTCTTTGCCGCTTTCTCATATATGCATTTAAACAGGATGAGGCAGAAACGCTCAAGATCTGATAGGAAGAGGTAGCATTTTACATCCTGCACTTGAGCATGGACTTTGACTACCAAAAACTTAAAGGTCAGCTATTTCTCACCAGCTTCTGAACTTAAATAATCAATCTTTCAAGGTAGAAATCGACTGTTTTTAGTATAGAAATAACAAAACACATGGTTTTAAGATGTTGTGTTTACTTGCTTTCTCTGACAATACACTGACAACTGGAAATGCTTTTGTTTAAAGCCTTAAAATGTTTATATTTATTTGAATGCTAGAAACAACTATTATTTTGTCAAGGTTGTACTTTTTGAATTGATCATTTTGTGAAGTTAACATATATATATTTAAGATTTACTATCAGAATGAAGCATTTTGTGAAGTTAAACAAATATTTTTTTTAGGTTTACTATCAGAATGAAGCTATATGGTGATCAGGCTGTGCTTATTTTCTTTTAATGTGTTAATATATAAGCAATCTAGCATTAATATAGAATTGAGAAAAAAAAGCAGAATTGTCCTAGACATTGTGTTGTACAAAACATCAACACAAATCTACTTCTCACTATCCTAGACTTCTCAGACACATGAACAGATTGTGACTGTATGTCAGATAATCAGAATTGGTGTTACAGAGCCTGCAATATTTGTAAGATTATTATTTTGTCGATTGTTTGGTGTCTAGAATGTTCTACAGATATGCATGTTGGTGACGTGCTTATAAAAAAAGTGACATTTCCGTTCGAAGTGTTATTTTGAGCCTGACTGTACTAGTGTGATTCTATCTACATCTCAACTTCTTAATCTCACACGCACATACTAATATCTACAAGTTAATATTAAAAATCTAAATGTATTTACAGATAAACAGATCTGAAAGGACATTAACAGTCAGGCAGAAGGCTGAAGGCTTCATTAAGATAATCATTTTAACAAATTAAAATTTTTTATTTACTGTTGATGGGGTTTTTAAATATGGTCCCACTTTATATTAAGTGGCCTTAACTACTACGTACTTACATAAAAAAAATAAGTACAATGTACTTATTGGGATCATACTGAATTGCAAAACACTTTTGTTGCTATTGAGGTGGATACGGGTAAGGTTAGGGAAAGCTTTGGTGCTATGGGTAGGGGTAAGGTGTAAGGGATGGGTCAACACTGTAATTGTTGTAATTACAGAAATTAATTACAGATGTAATTACATGCAGGTGTTTTTAAAATATAAGTACAATGGCATGTAAAAACATGTATGTACACAAAAAGTGCATTGTATCAAATGATTAATTTAAATGTAAGTACATAAAGGCCACCTAATATAAAGTGGGACCTTAAATACTGTTTGCTTTAATGATCAAACTGGCCTTATTTTGTGTGAGAAGGATTAAGTTTTTTGCTCTACAGATGCTGAATCTCAGCAAAGAGAAGAGCGACTGAGCGCTTTTTCTGTCCTTCACCCAACACCAAAGCCCCGTTCATCTGTAGCTCCAGAGAACCATCCCAAATCCAAGAAACCTCCGGTAAAACCCCGGCGGAGCATAAAGTGTCGTCCCACAGCACAGCAAGAGCCCGAGCAATTACACCAGGGCCAGCAGAAGGAAAATGAGGTGAATATGTCAAGTCATAAATATGTAGACATGACTTTAAAAGTTTGAAAAGCCCTGTTCCACAAAATACCTTTAAAAAATTCGCAATATTGAATTGAAAAAATGCTTAACATCGTATATATATTAAGTATATATTTTCTTAATGATTTTAAAATACAACACTTCAACATCTCATATTTAAATGCATACAGATATATATGGTTTGAGATTTGCAGAAACCTTCTAATGCCCTCAAAGACAAAATATGAATACACTACAATTTCCTCAAAACAAGACGACATCTGTTAGTGGTTCTGCTCTACAAAGAGCCTTTTGAAGCAAAGAAAGTAAATGGGTCAGTACAGCAACAACAAGATCAAAACCAATAACGCTTTTAACTTAGGCCAAATATATTATATACAATATTTAAGTACTCTCAAATAATCGATGAGAAGTAACTGGTTAGATTCATGGGATGTTTAAATCTATCGTGTGTATAGCGGGACGTGATTGTTTCTTTAACACAGAGGTGAGAGGTCCTGTAAATATTATTTGCACATTACAACAATATGCAGAGACTTTTGAAGCCTTTTAAAAGTACTTCATTTTGATTAAAATTTTTGTAGGGCACTTCTTCACATCATCTAAAAAATAATCATCTTTAGGTTTATTTCCTAATTCCATCCATGAACCTTAAAGGGTTCTGTCAGGTTCATAGGGGTTCCCATTATGTGCTCATTTTATGGATGTAATTATTTAATTTGTTTTAATTCATTTCTATTATGATTAAATTTTATGAATTAAAAAGCTCATACTTTATCACTAGAAAATTATCTGTTAAACATGAAAGTATTATGCAGTCATTTCTCCATATATAACCTTTTTGGCATAAAATCCTTAAAACTGAGTCAAGAACCCTAGGGTTCTTTAGCTTTTTGAACCTTTTTTTCTAAGAGTGTGGTATTAGCATTAAAACTTTTGACAATTTTCTAATGCATAGCAAAGGTACTGGTAAAACACTTTGACATTTAAAATAATATCTCAATGACATCATACTTGGATTCCCTCTGTTAAAGACGACAGTGAAGCGAATAGATCCTGCTCTAGTTTTGGGTCCCATGGGGCCTCTGGAGGCTCTGACTTCATCTCTGCGAGCTCACACTCTGCTGTGGTTTGAAAGGACGCAGCTGCCTCGACTGCACACACCCGGACAGCCTCTCCCCTGCTGGCTACATGGTTTTGCTACACGCAGGTTACACCCACATCTAAATATTCTTTCAAAAACATTACAGAAAAAACAGGTGCACAAGCAAAGTTGCACATATACAGGTGTGAAATAGTGTCATACACATACTATTCTATTTTCACACAACCTGTCTTTCTCACTCTCTTAGGGAAGCGGAGCAGCTGCTGCAGGATAAGCCGCAAGGCTGTTTCCTGTTGAGACTCAGCGAGTCAAAGATCGGCTTTGTGCTGTCTTACAGGTACTTTCAATCATACAGTGGCCTAATTAGTATTTTGGACACTGAAAAGCATTCTTAAAATGTAATTCACACAAGTCCTGTTCACACTACAAATAGTAACTATAAAGATAACTATAGCAGTATATTACATACCACAACGTTCTGTTTATTATAAGCGCACGCTGCAGTCATGTCTGTGCTCAAACTCTTTAAAGGGGGGTGGATTTTGATTGGCTGTCAATGTTTTTCAGTTCATCAGCTGAGAAAAAAAAATGTTCTGAAAGTGATTCCAAAGATTTTGTTCCTCTTAGTTGTTAATGGTATAGTTGTGGTGTTGAATTCCCTATATCCTCATAGAATTAGAACAATTATTAAAACTAGTTATAGTTATCATCCTTGGGTGAATGAGCCTTTGGAATGTAATTGTGTTGATTTAAAAGTGTTCAAGAAACATATAGTAATATTTAGTAACTTACCATTTGGACACAGGATTGTCAGTTGCATCTATTTTTGCTCTGAATTAAAATATTTAAAACAAAACCAAAGCAGAATCAACCATGAGCAACACACAGTTTTGTGTTTGTTCCTTAATAAATCAGCACTTTGAACGACTTGAGGCATAATTCAGGGACTCACTCAAAAAAATACTTATTTGGTTCCTGTAGAATCAGTGTCAAATAAATTGGTTGTGTGAATGATTCAATGACTCTCTAATAAAACGAAATGGAAGGATGCATTCCTAGTGAGGCTGTGTCTTCGAGTCCAGTCTTCGGGCTTGTAGACTGTGAGACAGTTAGGAAGTGTGCATGGTGTCACACATTTTGGTGCGTGTATCTGTACGGACTATATATCTGCAACATATCTAATCTCCCAGTGACTCACTAAATAACAAATAATTAATCTCCAGAGGAGAGGACCGTGTCGTCATTTTATCATTGAAGAGGAGGAGAGTAGAGCATCTGGTAGCGTATATCTAATTGCTGGAGAAAACAGAGTCATAGAAGCCTGGACAACCTAATCAGCTACTACACCCATTCCTGTGGGCCCTTTAATGAGTTGTGACTGTGCCTTGTATACAGGTACACACACAATTGTTTTCTCTGAAAAAATAATGATTTTTAGAGAGGGGGGGATATTAAAAATGATTTACCTTTGAATGTTCTTGTAATCTCACTTCATATCCTGTCTTTCTTTTGTGTGTGTGTGTGTGTGTGTGTGTGTGTGTGTGTGTGTGTGTGTGTGTGTGTTTATCTAGCCTAATGGTGGCTTTGAGGAAATGAATAGGTGGAAAGTGAAGGACAGGGAAGCAGAGAGAAATGGAAAAGAAACAGATCAAGAAAAGCAAACAAAACTGCCCATGGCCATCAGTCCAGCTGTTCTGAATCCATTACCCACAAACCCCTCCAATCAGATCACTTCTACTACAGAAGAGACTGTGCAGTATGCAGCAGTGAGAAAGCCACTAAAAAAGAGCTACTCGTTGCCGGAGTGCAACTGTGGACCTAACACAGCAGCGCCTCCTGGCCTAGAAGTGAGTAATTACAGACAAGCAAAATTTAAGACTTTTTTTCTCTGACATTTTTTGTTTTAAACTGTGCAGAATAATTTTTTTTAGGACAATAGACTTAATTTAAAGTCATTTCCGGGAACAGCATTAAAGCATTGAATAGCATTAAAGTGGGCTCTTTGTTAATTGCTAATAAGCCACCTTACAAACCGCCTAGTTATACCATGGCAACCACCCAAACACCATAGAGACATAACCAACACGTTCGTTCCCTTAGCAACCACATAGAAAACGCCCTGGCAACACAAAGAGCACCTCGACATCAAGGTGGCTACTTTTGCACGGTCAATAGAGCTGGTGTACGGTTTAAAAAAAAAAAAAAAAAAAAAAAAAAAATCTCTCTGTTGTGTTGTTCTCGAGGACTGCATAAATAAACAAACAAACATACGACGCCACTAGTTTAGTAAGTAACGTTGGTTTGATTTACAAACGAATGATTCGTATGAGTCGATTCATTTAAGCGAATGCAAAACGCGTCTAATCCGAATCCCGAAACGAATGACTCGATGATTCTTTTAATGAACGCTTTAAAGGAAATATAATTTACATACTCACATTTTCCTGTTAACAATAGCTGTTTCTATTGTCCCTGTGCCATCTTCTCATTATTACAGTTGTCTATGTGTGATGGTAGCCTATTACAGCTTGACTAGAAGAGAGGTTTAATGGTGGGTTGTGCTGTTGACTTTTTCATTTGTAACTTTATGTTTAATGTGAGAGTCCTATTACACACTACTTATTTGCCCCCCACTAGAATGGCATTTCTGAGCTTGCTGAAAAACCCTCAGAGGATCAAGCTCCTGCTGTGGATGCCCCATATGCCCGAGTTAACAAACCCCCTAGAGCAGTATCAGAAAATACCCCCAACTTAAGTGCCCAACCTCACCCTGACCAACAGGGAGCGACAGCGGCTTTTACCCTTCATCCATCCAAGCTTTGACACAACAGCAGCAGACCCGAAATACTGGAAACTGGAGCCCATGCACACCTATGAGGAGACCCCTCACACACGCACCCGTTCTGAGGAGATTGACTGCTACGCCATGGGGTGGAGGAGGCAGCTGCCAGGAGATGCAGGTAGGAATGAGAAAAACAGGTGTCAAAACTCACTCAAGACATTTTAATCCTGTTTCCTGTTATGAAGGTCAAATTTAAATTATGATTTGAGTTTGTTTCAAAAGAACCACACACTCATTAGTCAGTGAAATAATATATTATTAGCATATGAAGACATGCAGTATATGCTTATTTGGTATATTGTTTGCTGTTTTGATTCTTTCCTCAGAGAACCTTCCAAATAATCATCTCTATTCAGAGGTGAACATAAAAGGTGCCCAAGAAGGCTCTGCTGTACCCAGACCCGGGCCTAGTCTTCCTCTCAGACCACCCCCAAGATCTCCTCATGGTCCTTTGCGACCAGAGATCCCTGGGCAGGTAAATATCCATATGCACGTTATGTGCAATATTCTGTATAGTATGTAGTGTTGAGTCTGTTATAAAAATGATCAAATGTATGATTTTTCCCTCAGAGTTTGGTGTGTCCCCACTAATAGCTCAGACCCAGCACTCTGGTTTCATCATTCAGAGCAGCCACATTCAGAGTCCTCCAGCTCTATTTATGAGCAGATTCCAGAGAGATCAACCAGCTCTAGACCATTTCCGCCCCCACCAACCCACAAACGCTGACCTTAGGATTGCACTGACCTCTAAAAGCACCAAAGGAGTATTTAGTTCACATACACTTGATAAAATTGTGATAAACATTAGGATGGCATACATATCTGTACCAAATATTACATGACTTATAACCTTTATATACATTTATAACATAACTGCGGGCTTGTGAATTTAACCTCTCCATGGAGGCTGCAAACATATTTATCTGTAAAGATAAAGGGATGTTTTTATTTAAACTAATCTGGATATGCCTTTTTCATAGAATCAGTCACTCAAAGATGTATTTTATTTTTAAATTAAATGTTAGAATTCAGATTGCTAACCGATTTCGTTTGTTTATGCATTTGTGGATTGCAGTCCTCCCTAGTCGTCATCAACCCAGTGTTTGATGATAGCCTCAAGTGTGTTTTTGACCAATGACATTCCCATAAAAGACCAAAAATACACCAACCACTGCATGAGGAAAAACATCACAGAACAACAGATGAAAGCATATTTCAGTGAGTGAAGAGACACAATGAAAGCATCTCTGTAAAACCTTCTTTTATTTCCACAAACTAGCCCACCATTGATCATGAAGGACTGTACAGTTCTGTTTAGCATTTGAGCATCTGAGAATGGTTACAAAAAAAAAACAAAAATTAAGATGGTGCACCTAAGGCCATCATGGAATGGCCACTTTAATGTCAAAAGCAAATGTCAATGATCCTCCTACTTTATGCTTCAATCCCCAGATCGCTCCAAAAAATTATTTGATAAAGACCAACATCACTTAAAAACAGATTAAATCATTGACCATTTACCCCAATATGGGTAATTAATTTATTCAAAAACAACATTTTCAACCCACCCACCATAATTCACTTAACACCCCTCCCCCCACACTCACACAATGATCCCTGATCTGTTTTTGTCCTGTAATTGATATCTCAGTTCTTTTTGCTCTTCGGCGAGTCGTACTTCCTCTTGCTGGAGTACCACAGGAGCAGAGGAATGCCAATGGAGGGAAGGGTCATGACACCAAAAGCTGCCCAGTCCAACTATTAGATAGAGAGAGAAAGAGAAAACTTTACACTTACATATCATAACAGCACAGGATACATTGAAAGCCACTTTACTCCATTTTCCAAATTAAAGCATTGCTGAATCACTTACGTAATGTGGAGAAAAGCGCCTGTCAAACTCTCTCTGGGCCAGAATGCCTCCCTGACCTGGAGCACTTGTGTAACCAACCTAATAGAAGAGAAGAAAAGAATGACTTAGCTAACAACCAATAACTATAATGCAGTGTTTTGCAAATTTTTTATCTTTATTGGAATAATATATTTTACAGTATTAAATGTAATTTTAAAAGTAAAACACTGTTACATATATATGTAACAGCAAATGTACACTGTTATATATATGTAACAGTGTACATTTGCTGTCCCCTCAAAATAACTCGACACACAGCCATTAATGTCTAAACTGCTGGCCACAAAAGTGAGTACTGACCTTAGGATACTGTATTTATTTGTATGTGTATATTATATATATATATATAAAATGTTATCATACCATTTATTGCCATCTAATATTATGGTGTAGTGGATCTAACTTATTGTAATCAATAAAATGAATGGTCAGATTAATGCAGAAAATTATTCAATGATTAAAAAATAAAAAATAGAAACTCACTGACGTAAAGGGTTAGTTTACCCCAAAATGAAAGGTCTCTCATTAATTACTCACCCATGCCGTTCCACCCCGTAAGACCTTTTGTTCATCTTTGGAACACAAATTAAGATTTTTTTTTTTTTTGATAAAATCCAATGGCTCAGTGAGGGCTGCATTGCCAGCAAGATAATTAACACTTACAAATGCCCAGAAAGGTAGTAAAAACATATTTAAAACAGATCATGGGACTACAATGGTTCAATCTTAATGTTATGAAGCGACAAGAATACTTTTTGTGCATCAAAAAAAAAAAAAAAAAAAAAAAAATTATTCAACATCTAGTGATGGCCGATTTCAAAACACTGCTTCATAAAGCTTCGAAGCTTTACAAATCTTTTGTTTTGAATCAGTGGTTCGAAGCGTGTATCAAACTGCCAAAGTCACGTGATTCAGTAAATAAGGCTTCGTTCCATCGCAACGTTTAGAAATTTCAATGGTTCACGTGACTTGGCAGTTGATACATGCTTCGAACCACTGATTCGAAACAAAGATTTGTAAAGCTTTGAAGAACTTCATGAAGCATTGTTTTGTCCATCACTAGATATTGTTAATAAGTCATTCTGTTTTTTTCGCACACAAAAGTATTCTCGTCACTTCATAACATTAAGGTTGAACCATTGTAGCCACATGAACGGTTTAAAATGCGTCTTTAGTAGCTTTCTGGGCGTTTGAAAGCGTTGATTAGCTTTCTGGCAATGCAGGCCTCACTGAGTCATCAGATTTTATCAAAAATACCTACATTTGTGTTCCGAAGATGAACAAAACTCTTACAGGTGTGGAATTTTCATTTTTGGGTAAACTAGAAGATTATGTATAAAGCCACAAGCCAGGCCATTTTCATATTATTATGGCTAATTGAGGCACATAAAAAATAAATAAAAAAAAAATTAAAATTTTCCTTGCGCTGGTACATGAAAGGTATCGGAGGACTCCACTTACCACAACCTGTCCGCCTTCCTGTGCCAGGTAACTAACTGAAGCAGAGGTGAAGTTGAAGTATCCAGCTTTCAGTGGCCGCAGAACCACTGTGTGAGAAACATTACTGGCACTATAGAGAGGAATAGTTAGGGAACATAATCTACTAAAGAGCAAAAGTAAATAAAGCATCCTGACTGTCTGCCACAGTTCTGATGATGTTAAGTGCTATCAGTAAAGACAGAAGTGATTGTTTAAAGATTTAATGGGATTACTAACAGAGTGTAAAGTACTCAGAATATATTCTCACATATGAAAAGATCAAAACAGGATAGTAAACAGAACAGCTATTGCTTTTTGAAGGAGGATACGGAGCAATACGATCCCATTTCACATTGAGCATTCCTGAAACAATGCCGAAATCTTCAGGGGGGAAAGAATCATCTGACAACTCGACCTCCAGTGCAGCACTAGACAAAACAAACAAACAAAAAATTAAATACAATAACGAACTAGATTATAAATCACCCCATTAGTCATCCCCATCTGTTGAAAATGCCCTTAAAGGGTTAGTTCACCCAAAAATGAAAATCCCTATGCAGGCCTAACTGAGCCATCGGATTTTAACTAAAATATCTTAATTTGTGTTCCGAAGATTAACGAAGGACTTACGGGTGTGGAACGGCATGAGAGTGAATAATAAATGACAGAATTTTCATTTTTGGGTGAACTAACCCTTTAACCTCTGAGAGAAAGAGGACAATACCTGGTGCCCACATTGTAGATGTTGTATTGCAGAGTAAGATCTCGTCCCTCTACAGCGTATCGGTTCAACAGAGACTTAGATGCCAACAGACGAGCCCCTTCTTCTCCTGCCACCAGACCCATCACAGCAACCAGAGCAAATACACAGAACACCCTCATCTGTGGGGAAAATGGAGTATTTATTATACAAAACAGACCAACTGCTAATGGTATACAAGGGTAATCAACATTTAAACTTGCATAAAAAGACACTACAACTAAAATGCTGTCACTACATCTGTGTGTAGAGGTGGATAGAGAAACGGCAATTTAGAAGAATGAAGTCACTTGATAAAACATCGATTTATACTCAGTCTTACAGTTGGTTGTGCTATAATAGACAGTGCAGTCTGTAAGAGGCAACATCTGCATGCATGAAAGGATGAATGAATGAAATTTCCAAATAAAAGGCACATGTTGTCAAATAACGGTTCTATAATACAGAGATCTGTTCTGAAATATAATACATCTTTTAAAACAGACATATTATAATATTTTTTAAAATGAAGACAGTTCATTTTGTATGCTTACGTGTACAACACTAGTCACATACACAACCGCTACAAACTACTGAATTTCTGCGTCATTACTGTACTGAACTCGGCTAATGATATTTAATGCACTAGAATAAAACTATTAAAAGATTTCAATTAGTGGAAATGATGAAATTCTTATACAATCATTTAAACAAGGTGACAAACTGTGATTACGTGTACTTCACATTCGTCTTGAGACTATTGTACAGACACTGTACGACTGTTTCCTTATATACATTCACAGACAAAATCGTTTTCATGAGTCATTCTCAGCATATATATATTTTTAAACATAAAAATTTAGCAGCCACTTTACCTTCCTCCGCTGGTTTGAGCCTCAAAATTACGAAGACAGTTCAACGCACGCGCAGATGATTTCAGTCTTCCGCTAGCATGACGTGTCCACTGTGTGTACGGATAAACGCCGAATCCCACAGCGCCGCCTACTGCTCCGGGTGGAACTTTGTTTCAAAATAATAACTTGACTATAGATAGCAGCAGAAAAAAAGACTTTTATTAATACTTAAATCGTAAAAATGGAAAAATAAAAGGAAATGTCTGTATATAACGAAAAATAAAGGTATAAAACATTTGCATTTTAATTGTTTATGTATGTATAGTAGCCTACCCTAGATACATTTGTGTGAACACCATTGCAAAATAAACAGACAGTTATGGGTCAAGAGCTACCCAAACTAAGTTACTAAATACATGTACATGTAAGTAAAGAGAAATTATATTGTGTTCTCAAACAATCCGCCAAAATCTCCAGATTAGGGAAACATCCAAACATAATCAACACAACAAGTAAGGTACAACATATGTAACTGTAGTTTCCTTTTTTTTACCAAACTTAACAATAGTTAATAATGTTTTATCAATTTTCAGATTTATGATATAAATATATATCAGTTTTATATCAGCTTTTTGTCAGTTTTGCATAGGCTGGCCTATAATTGGCCAGAAAGGTTTTTCAACTAAAAACGTAAAACTTTTTATGTTTTGGCCATTCATTTACACAACAACGGTGTGCAAGTTTTTGAAACCAATACCGTTATCGTCTCCATGTAAACTACAAAAACATGAATTTGTGAAAACAGTGTTGTTATGTGCATATGTATTACTTGTTCAGTCTTATAGGTGTGTAGTGTTTCAGCTGTGATAAAGTATGCAAACGCAGCATGAGCATCAGGAAGCAGAAAGTGTCCAGATTCACGTCTCCGTTTTCAGCTCCTCCCTGACTGCAAGCCGCTACTCTCACTGCAGAGTACATCCAGTACATCTTACATCCAGCCGCAGCTAATGTCGAACACATCTATTGGTTGTTTTAGTCGTGTGTTCCCGTGTTCATGTATTTAAAGCCTCTTGTTTTCCATGTTACTTTGTTGTGTATTGAATTTACAGTGCTCAGCGTAAATGAGTACACCCCCTTTGAAAAGTAACATTTTAAAACAATATCTCAATGAACACAAAAACAATTTCCAAAATGTTGACAAGACCAAGTTTAATCTAACATCTGTTTAACTTATAACTTGAAAGTAAGGTTAATAATATAACTTAGAGAACACATTTTTCAGTTTTACTCATAGGGCGGCAACAATGAGTACACACACACACAAGAACTCCTACATCTAGTACTTTGTATGGCCTCCTTGATTTTTAATGACAGCACCAAGTCTTCTAGGCATGAAATGAACAAGTTGGCAACATTTTGCAACATTATCTTTTCATTCTCTAAGAATGACCTCTTTTAGAGACTGGATGCTGAATGGATAGTGATGCTCAACTTGTCTCTCAGAATTCCCCATAGGTGTTCGATTGGGTTAGATCAGGAGCCATTGAATCACTTTTCACCCTGTTCTTCTTCAGAAATCCAACAGTGGCCTTAGATGTGTGTGGAGTGATGGTAGCATGTTCTCTTTCAGTATAGAGCAGTACATCTGTGAATTCATGATGCCATCAATGAAATGCAGCTCCCTGACATCAGCAGCACTCATGCAGCCCCACATAAGGACACTGCCACCACCATGTTTCACTGTAGGCACCATGCATTTTTCTTTGTGTTCCTCATCTTGGTGACGCCATACAGTTTTGAAGCCATCCGTTCCAAAAACATTTATCTTGGTCTCATCACTCCAGAGTATAAAGTCCCAGTAGTCTTCATCTTTGTCAGCATGGGCCCTGGCAAACTCTAGGTGGGCTTTTTTTGTGCCTGGGCTTTAGGAGAGGCTTCTTTCTTGGACGGCACTCGTGCATGCCATTCCTCTGCAGTGTACGCCGTATTGTGTCATGGGAAATAGTCACCCCAGTTTGGCTTTCTACTTCTTTAGATAACTGCAGTGAACTTGCATGCTGATTTTCTTCAACTCTTCTCATCAAAAAATGCTCCTGTCGAGGTGTTAACTTCCATGGACGACCTGGACGTCTCCGTGAGAAGTTGCAGTTCCATCTTTTTTTATTCTGACTGATAAGTAAAGCTTTGCTGATCTTCTTGTAGCCTTCACCTTTCTGGTGTAAAGAAATTATTTTCTTTCTCAGGTATTGTGACATTTCTCTTCCATGTGGTGCCATCGCTGACAGCATGAAATGGGAAGGGGTGTTAACACACTTTTATAGTCAACAGTCTGCTAGACACCTGTGTAATGAATAATTAGTCTCACCTGTGGTTGAATTCTTGTTAAATTAGACATTTGTAGTCTAAAATTTAGCTTTTCTCCAGAGACTTTCAGTGGGGTGTACTCATTTTTGCATCACTCTAATTTGAATAAAACTGAAAATTTTGTTCTCTAAGTTATATTATTAACCTTACTTTCATGTTATAAGTTAAATAGATGTTATATAAAACTTCGTTTACTGTGGGAATTGCAGATGAGGGGCCCTGCACTTCCACAGTACCCACCGTGCCAGATTGTTTCCACCTCCCCGACTGTTTGTCAGGATTTATTCACATCATGTCTACCACACCAGGGCCTGTTCACGTCATGTCTACTAAGCCAGAGCCCTCATCCATCATGTCTGCCATGCCAAAGTGTCATCACGTCATGGCCGTCACCGCAGAGCCTCTTCACGACATGGCCGTCACTCCAGAGCCTCTACACGACAATCTTTCATCCCAGAGCCTCTTTATGACATGGCCGCCACTCAAGAGCCTCTTCACGACATGGACATCACTCCAGAGGCTCTTCACGACATGGCCGTCACTCAAGAGCCTCTTCACGACATGGCCGCCACTTAAGAGCCTCTTCATGACATGGACATCACTCCAGAGTCTCTTCACGACATGGGCGTCACTCAAGAAACTCTTCACAACATGGCCGCCATGCCAGAGCTTCAGCCAAGATGGCCGCCATGCCTGAGTCATCAGCCAAAATGGCCACCACGCCTGACTCAACAGCAAGATGGCCGCCACGCCAGAGTCATCAGCCAAGATGCCCGTCACGCCTGAGCCCTCAGCCAAGATGGCAGCCATGCCACAGTCATCAGCCAAAATGGCTGCCACGCCAGAGCTTCCAGCTGTCATGGATATTAGGCCAGAGTCTCTAGCAGTCAATATGGGTATTACAGTCTTCAGCCATCATGGATGTCATATCAGTGTTCCCAGTCATCATGAACATTTCACATGAAGTCAGTGAGGCTGTTCCTAGGTGTTCGAGACTGGCTTTAAATGGCGATGGCCATTACGTGTGTTTGGGCCACATACTGCTCAAACATAATCTCAAACATCAGCCCTTAAATCTGCTCCAGAACCCACTTCAGCTCACGAAACTGCTCCAGAGCCTGCTTCAGCCCAAGAGTCTGCTCCAGAGCCTGCTTCAACCCCTGAGTCCTCCAGTGCTCAGTTCTCCCATTGCTCCATGGCCCTGGCCCAGGTTCACCACTGCACCATGTCCCTCTTCTCCATGGTCCTGTCATGTGATTTCCCTGTTCCCACATGTGATCTTGCCATGTGCTCCCTTGTGAATGTGTCATGTTGTCATTGGTTGTTTTAGTCATGTGTTCCCCAAGTTCATGCATTTAAAGGTGCCATCGAACGTTTTTTTTTTTTACAAGATGTAATATAGGTCTAAGGTGTCCCCTGAATGTGTCTGTGAAATTTCAGCTCAAAATACCCCATAGATTTTTTTTAGTTAATTTTTTTAACTGCCTATTTTGGGGCATAATTAGAAATGCGCCGATTCAGGCTGCGGCCCCTTTAATTGCTCGTGCTCTCTGCCCCCTCCCGAGCTCTCGACTCTGTCGTTGCATAAAGTTTACACAGCTAATATAACCCTCAAAATGGATCTTTATAAAAGTGTTCGTCATGCATGCTGCATGCATACATCGGATTATGTGAGTATGGTATTTATTTGGATGTTTACATTTGATTGAATGAGTTTGAGGCTATGCTCCGTGGCTAACGGCTAATGCTACACTGTTGGGGAGATTTATAAAGAATTAAGTTGTTTTTATGAATTATACAGACTGCAAGTGTTTAATAATGAAAATAACGACGGCTCTTGTCTCTGTGAATACAGTAAGAAACGATGGTAACTTTAACCACATTTAATGGTACATTAGCAACATGCTAACAAAACATTTAGAAAGACAGTTTACAAATATCACTAAAGATATCATGTTATCATGGATCATGTCAGTTATTATTGCATCTGCCATTTTTCGCTGTTGTTCTTGCTTGCTTACCTAGTCTGTTGATTCAGCTGTGCACAGATCCAGAAGTTAATACTGGCTGCCCTTGTGTAATGCCTTGAACATGGGCTGGCATATGCAAATATGGGGGGCGTACATATTAATGATCCCGACTGTTTACGTAACAGTGTTATGTTGAGATTCGCCTTTTCTTCAGAGGTCATTTAAACAAATGAGATTTATATAAGAAGGAGAAAACAATGGATTTGGAGACTCACTGTATGTCATTTCCATGTACTGAACTCTTGTAATTTAACTACCGGTATGCCAAGGTAAATTAAATTTTAATTCTAGGGCATCTTTAAGCCTATTGTTTTCCATGTTACTTTTTGTGTATTGGATTTATGTAACCCTGCTATTGAGTGTTTGGTCAAGTCTGCTCATTGTCAAGTCTGCTCCTGTTCCAGTCAAGTCTTTGTTTTGTATTTGCTCACTTTGGATTATATTAAAAAAACTGCACATGGGTTCTTCAACTCGCCTTCAGTGGACTATTGTTACAGCATCCTAAGTGTAGCAGTGGCAACAGAGGTGATGTTCAAGCACTATTTGTCCAAGGGGAAAGTAAAGTAAAAGGAAGAGAGGGTCAAAACCAATTGTATTACATTTAATACATTTGTTCCAGTTGAGAATAAGAAATGCAAAATGAAAAGAAATGGAATATTATGTTTATTGTACTAACATAAATTTGCTACATCTAAAATAAGAAAAAAAAACCCACAGTTACTTATTTTGCCAAACAAGCAGTACTTTTTCCCCCTCAAATGTAAGTTTGAATAAAAGCAACAGCTACATGTAAATTTCTATCCTGACACGTTCTGTTACACAGCAGTTTCCACTGAAGCCATTAATACATTTTTGGCATCTTCTGCTATGTCATTCAGAGATTTTTTCAGCATTGTTGAGACTGTCATATAGGACATTCCTCCTGCCACCACAGTACCAAGAATGGGTATGAGGCTCACAACATACTCAACTGCATTTTCAGCCATAGCCAGGGATGCAGTACCCAGTAAAGATAATATTGAAGCTGGGTTTATCCCACCACGCAGTGGCGACTTCATCAGACTCTTCAGTTCCTCAATGGTCTTCCCAGATTTCTCACAAAGCTTCTGTAGAGATGGATCATCCAGACCAAAGGTATTGTAGTACATTTCAGTCTCTTTTTTGACAATGGCTAAATCCACAGCAACTGAAAGACCAGGAAGAGGAACTGTAGCCACACAAGCAGACAGCAAAGCTACTTTTCCAATATTTGCCTCTAAAGCTTTCTTCTTTTTCTCATTAATCTCCAGTGTGATATTCGGCAAAGCCAACAGCAGCACACGTCTCTTATGCTGTGGAAGCTCTTTCTCCATCCTCTCCTGAAGCTGATTTAAATCATACTTGCCGAGCTCAAAGCTAGAGATCAAGAACACGACAGGATCCTCTATACCGATCTTTCTCAGCCCTAGACAGAAACAAGAATGGGCATCATGAAATAAGTCATATTTTATAATAATAATAATTATTATTTCTAAATAGGCTATGTATCATTTTCAATATAATCCTTAATTGTTGTTTTTACATTAGTAAACTATATTTGTTCAATGTGAAAATTTTAAACACAACATCTTAAACATTTTCTTGTTCAAATTATTGTTATAACAAACTTAATAACTAACCATTTTTACAATCCTCTCGGATGGTATCCAGTGTCTTTTTCTGGTCAAAGTTCTTCTTCCTCTTCTCAGCATCAATGCATGAGTCAATCTTAGAACGAACAAAATAAAACTTTTTCCCCATATTCTTGATCTCTTTGGCCAGTTGAGTGTGGCATTCTCTGAACCGTTCTGAAGCAATGATGATGAAAAAATCATACCGTTCAAACTGAACCAGTTTAAGATACTCATCGGCTTTGAAGTTTGGTGTTCCGATGCCAGGAAGATCCCACACTTTCACATTTTTGTATTTAGGGTGAAGGTAAACTTCAGGCTCCATAGTGGTTTCTACTGGGCCAGTTTTAGCAGAGTCCTCTTCTTCATCCCCTAAACCCCTGAATGCATTGACAAACGTGGACTTTCCAGAACCTGACTCTCCCGTCACACCTATGTTAAGTTCTACAAGATCTTGCTTTTTGAGGTATTCTTTGATTGTGTTTATCGCTGATGGGAGATCCTGAGTAGATATTGAATCTTTAATATCCTCCAGGTCCTCCTGAGTTATTATACAATAATCTTCAAATGTAGCCATCTAAAAAAAGAACCGTCAAGTTCAACAGTGTTATAAAAAGAAACTGTCGAAAATATGTTGCATAAAACAATAGCTTAAGATGTCAGTGCCACAATTATGTTCAGTTAGTTTCATTTTCATGAACTCTTAGTTTGTTTATCTTCAGTCTCCTGTCTCCATTGTTCTCAGTTTTCTGCCACTTGTTTAGGTTACTCTTTACGTTCTAGTTTCTCACTATGGTTACTATCAGTTCCCTCTTTTGTAACACCTGTGTTTATCCAGTAATCTGTGTTTCAAACAGGATATGCTGCTTACCTACACCCCTTTGCTGAACCGTGACAGACAGTCCCTTTCTGTGTGTTGGCCCATTTTAACTGAAACTTAAAGGCCCGGTTTCACAGGCGGGGCTTAGATTAAACCAGGATTAGTCCTTTGTTCAATATTAGGGCATTTAAGTAGCTTTTATAAACGTGCCTTAGAAAAATTTTAGGATATGTAAGTGCAAGTTGCTTTCAGTTAAGACATGCATTTTAGTCATGGGACTAGGGCTTAAGCCTTCTGTGAAACCGGGGGAAAGTCCCATTTTATCTGATGGGAGGTCCTATAGTCAAGACGTGATTCATGAAACCATTCTTTTCAAACCAATACACTCATTTTAAGTTTCGTAAAAGATTTGCCATGCACACTTTTCAATAAGGGGTATTGTGCTCATGCAAAGTAAACTTGTAGACATCACAAGAGTCAATCTTAAATCTTAAATGCAAAAACAAAAAAGTAAAAAAAAAAAAAAAAATGAATAGGTGTGGTTTGAAAACTGAACTGTAAAGCATTACACAGACCCTCTTACATTTTTTTTCAATCTCACCGTTATGTTTCAGAGCACGAGACAGGAAGAACTTAGACCAAGAATAGGGGGGCTGTTGTTTCCTTCACCAACGTGAAATTTACTGTTGTAAAGAAAAGTTTGAAGTACATTTCAATCAAGGAGTGCAAATTAATACATGAATTCATCTTATAATGTATAACCTTATTGATTCATCAGGCATTTTCAATGTAACATTTGACTGCTAAAAAGTTTCTCAAATGGATTTTACATTATAGCACTGAAGGAGACTTTAAATAAATATATACCAGATATTTGTTTTTATTTTGCTGCCTCATGCTAAATGTGAGAGGATAGCACAAGAATTCTGAACATTTCATTTTAAACAAGAAATACATTACTGTCAAAAGTTTTGA
This sequence comes from Culter alburnus, assembly GCA_028476615.1. Taxonomy (NCBI): domain Eukaryota; kingdom Metazoa; phylum Chordata; class Actinopteri; order Cypriniformes; family Xenocyprididae; genus Culter; species Culter alburnus. The sequence continues at coordinate 2,690,478 of JAOTNS010003677.1, forward strand.
AAAGTTCTATAAACATCTTTCTTACCAAAATCTTCTGAATAATCCACAGAGCAAGAACACACTGACAGCAAATCTGAAGTGAAGATCTGAAATGAAGCCTGTAACTGTGCAGACCTATTAACTTTTACTCTGGACATAAATCAAAAGCAGTGTGAGATCCACCCAAAAAAAAAAAAAAAACTTTCACTTTCACTGCTAAATCACCATAGTAACAAGAGTCACAGTGACGTAAATATTTACCTGGAGTTCATTTGTTGAAATTTGTGCATTAACACCCAGGGGCGTTGATAGACCAATATAACTGCCCAACCACCCAATTAAGTATACTTGGATTCAATAAAGATTCATAAACATTTGTACATCTCTAAAGTTGTTCATATGTAAATAGTCATTTTAGATGTTGTCAACATATGTCAATATGTTTCGAGGTCTACGGAAATATTTGGTTGAACACCACTTGACAAGCAAATACTCAAAACTCCAAACTCACCAAACTACACCAAAACTCCTTAGCCCTATTGGTTTTAATTTAACACAATTTTTTTTACTTTTCTATTTTGGAAACTGACTGGGGTGGATATCTGCATTCATTGAGGCTTAAAATAGGATGGTATGTTTATTCAGAGCTGCATTGACCTTCTTTTTTGTTTCTTGAAGGGAAACTATGAATGAATTGTGAAGAAAGTATAGTTGCAAATACACACAAGGTCATGTGGCATATAACATACAAGAACAATCAGAAAAACTCCTTAGTCCTTGATAAATATTTACAAATAAACAAACATTTAGTTTAAAATAAAACAACTTTATTTAAATTTAGTATCTGGCTGATTAGGGTATGACAGAGTATTCAACTCTTCTGTAACTTGTTTATGAAAAACAGTACAATGAGAATAAGGAGTGTCAGGAGAATAAAGAGTGTACACACCCAGGTTTTGAAGTTAATCTCAAAGGGCAAAATGTTTTCATCATAGTAAAGAGACTAAGAGACTTTAAGAATGTTTGACATTTGCATCCAAATACACACAAGCAAATCGTTATTTTGGAAACAAAATAATGAAAAAGGCCAAATAAAATAATGTGACTACTGAGCAATGTAAGGGAAACCCAGACTCAAGGATAAAGTTTGAACCCAGATGGAGGTATTTATTCAACACTTTATGAGATAAATAACAACAATAATTGTAGTGCAGAGACACTGGATGACTGAATAACTATGAATTATGAAATGTAAATGAGAAAGAAGAGAGAGCCAAAAGAAATCTATCAGGCAAGAAAGACACTGATAAATGATGTAAAGAATTGTGAATTTTGAGCAAATATACATTTGGAGAAATAACTTTTATTTGCAAAGGTATTATTCTAGCAAATCTTACACATTTAATCACATGTCCGTATTTTACAGTACCTCAAATGTAAGCTGCTTTGGATAAAAGCAACAGATAATGTAAACTTGAAATCTATATCATAAATGTCTATTAGATTTTGTATTAAATTTTGCATATTCTTGTCATTTTCTACACTTCAGTCTCCAATGAAGCCATCAGCACATTCCTAGCATCATCGGCGATGTCATTCAGAGCTCTCTTCAGCATTCCTGAGACAGTCAGATAAGACAGTCCTCCTGCCACCACACTGCCAATAATGGGAATGAAGCTCATAAGTAACTCAACAGCATCTTCTGATATAAGAAAAGACGCAGCACCGAGCAAGGTTAATATTGAACTTGTGTTTATCCCTTGATGCAGAGGAGACTTCATCAGACTCTTCAGTTCCTCTACAGTTTTCCCAGATCTTTCACAGAGCTTCTGCAGGGATGGATCATCCAGACCAAACACACTGTAGTACTTTCTCAGCTCATCTGCTATGATGGCTATATCTGCAGTGATCGAAAGACCAGGAAGAGGAATAACAGCTACACAAGCAGACAGGAAAGCAACTTTTCCAATGTTTCCTCTAGAGCTTTCTTCTTTTTCTCATTAATCTCTAGTGTAATATTCGGCAAAGCCAACATCAGCACACGTCTCTTATGCTGTGGAAGCTCTTTCTCCATCCTCTCCTGAAGCTGATTTAAATCATACTTGCCGAGCTCCCAACCTGAGATCAGGAACACGACAGGATCCTCTATACCGATCCTTCTCAGCCCTAGACAGAAACAGGAAAGGGCATCATGAAATATATCAAAAATAAAGGATTACTATATATTATTTTATAATAATAAATGTATAAATAATATAGGCTAATAAATAATTATCAGTCTAATTAAAATCATCATTGTTTTTACTGGTTCAATACAATAATCATAAAGATAACATCTAATCTCATTTTGCTAAAAAAACATTGTATGTGAACTGAATAAACTAACCATTTTTGCAATCCTCTCGGATGGTATCCAGCGTCTTTTTCTGGTCAAAGTTCTTCTTCCTCTTCTCAGCAGTAATACAAAGGTCAACCTTGGAACGAACAAAATAAAACTTTTTCCCCATGTTCTTGATCTCTTTGGCCAGCTGAGTGTGGCATTCTCTGAACCGATCCGAAGCAATGATGATGAAAAAATCATAGCGTTCAAACTGAACCAGTTCAAGATACTCATCGGCTTTGAAGTTTGGTGTTCCGATTCCAGGAAGATCCCACACTTTCACATTTTTGTATTTAGGGTGAAGGTAAGCTTCAGGCTCCATAGTGGTTTCTACTACTGGGCCAGTTTCAGCAGAGCCTTCGTCTTCATCCCCTAAACCCCTGAATGCATTGACAAACGTGGACTTTCCAGAACCTGACTCTCCCGTCACACCAATGTTAAGTTCTACAAGATCTTGCTGTTTGAGGTATTCTTTGATTGTGTTTATCGCTGATGGAAGATCCTGAGTAGATATTGAATCTTTAATATCCTCCAGGTCCTCTTGAGTTATTATACAATAATCTTCAAATGTAGACATCTAAAAAAGAATCAGTCACGTGTTATAAAAAAAGTGAAGTTAATGTGGAAAATATGGGGGGAGGGGGTGGATGCAACATGCAATGAGTATGTTTTTTCTGGAAATGTACATCCCATAAAGCCTACAAAAACAAACAATAATAACAGAAAATACATTGATGAGCCAAAACACTGCGATCAGTCCAGGTGAAGCGAATATCGTTTATCTCCTAACAAGGCTACGTCTGGGTAGAAAAGATGCACTCTAAAAAACCTTGGGTTTTAAACAACCCAATTTGGGTTGTTTATAAATGTGTGTTGGCAGTGTGTGTACACAACCACCCTATAATGATAAAATCCAACCACCCTTTTTTTTAATCCCCATAAATCATAAGCAGTCTCTCGAAACAAGCCGATTCCAGATCCCTGGCAGTGTGAAGTTAGCCACAGGCCCCACCCACGAATAATGACAGACACTGCCGTTTTAACATAGAACCGCCCTGAGCGAGTTCACAGCCAGTTGTATACAGTCCACCATTGCTGCACTGACGATAATGTCTCCCAAGTGTTTTAGGTGTTCTGTAGCTGGATGGATTAATCCACATATCTCTCTCCATTTAGTCCTGAAATCTGAGCCGCTGAAGACAAGGTGGATTAATTTTGTTTTCGAAGAAAATACCGAAATTCTTTTATGTCTGCGCGAATCATTTCACACCCGACTTCTTTGTGAACGAATGGCAATACAAAGGGACAATACAAAACAGAGGTTGTGTTCATATTTTATGTAATTTTAAATACATTTTGACTACATTTAAGCTTGTTTAACAAATATTAGAAGTAAAAATGAAACATTTAGAAGTAATCGACCAGTCTCTGTTGTCCTGGCACCGTAACGGCTCTGCATCTCATGCCAGATATGGCTTGCTTTTGGCGGGATAACTACTAACTTGATCGCCGCCCTGTGTTTCACTCGTAGCCGAAATTTGCTGTGACTGACTCCATAACCTGTCCATGAATAATCAGTGTACAATTCTGAGAACATATTTTAACATCCTCCTAAGTATTTATATTCTGTATATTTTTTAATAAAATCATAAAATTCTTGTTCAACCTAAGACTTGGGAGTGTGATGCTCAGGGAAATGTTCTCCTGAGAAAACTTGGGTCCGGCAATTCATGTGGATGTAAATTTCCATCACGTGAAAAAACAAATGCGACACTCGTTTGGGTGACTCGCATCGTGACTCACATCATATGTTGCTTTGAATAAAATTAAACGAATAACGAATTTTAGATAAAATAAAATGTACACAAACCTGTATTTTACCTTAGACATTTAGACACCATTTTGACAGAGCTGTACTGCTCTCTTCCTGGTCGCAAAAAGCCCGTGATAAATAACTCAACCCCTGGGTTGTTATGTCTGACCCAGGATCTGGGTAACACAAAAACTACCCAAACACTGGAAAATAACCCCAAAAAATGACCCAAAAGGCTCAACCTAGGACTTGGGAGTGTGATACTCTGGGAAATGTTCTGCTGGAAAAACCTGGGTCCGGCCATTCATGTGGATATAAATTTGACACGTCACAGGTGCCACCTGCCTAAACATTGTTGCAGACCAGGTTCATGTCAATGGTGTTCCCTGGTGGAAGTCGCCTCTTTCAGCTTGGCCTGCCACACTGCACACATTGTTCAGGAATGGTTTGAGGAACATGATGAAGAATTCAAGGTGTTGCCCTGGCCTCCAGTCCAAATTCCCCAGATCTCAATCCAAATGAGCATCGGTGGGATGTGCTGGACCACAAGTTTGAACATTGGTAGCTGCACCTTGCAATCTACAGGACTTGAAGGATCTGCTAATGCCTTGGTGCCAGATACTACAGGACACCTTCAGGGGTCTTTTAGAGTCCACCTCAACAGGTCGGCACTGTTTTGGCAGCACATGGAGGACCAACAGCAAATTAGGTAGCATATCACAATGTTTTGGCTCATTGGAGTATTTTTTGTTGTTATTTATATTTTTTATTATCATTACTAAGGTTCATATGCATCTTCTCCCAACATGTCTGCATCTCATGTCACAGTTTAACATATATTCTTCGGTAAAATCTTAACTGTTTTAATATTACATGCCCATTTCAGCTGAAACTCCCATTTTAACTGAGAGAAAGATTATATGGATCTTTCATTTTGTGATCATCAAGATATACATGAAACCTTACTTTTTGCATTAATTTTAAGTTTTGTCAAATAATTTGCCTTGCCCACTAGCAATATCAGTTGATTTATGGCAGTTGTTACTGTGGCAATAGCCTAGTTTAAACAGCTGATAGTTAAAACAGCTGATATTTAATCTTAACAACCTTTAACACTTTTACCCTATTTCAGTTATTAGGCTACATTTAATCTGACTAAAAAGTACTAAATGAATGTAGGCTATATATCATGATAAGACTGAAAGATCTTACCTTTTTCAATCTCGCTTATAATTATCCGAGGACGAGACGCTGGAAGAATTAATAGACCAAGAATAGGACTGCCGTTTCCTTCACAGAGGTGAAATTTACTTCTGTAAGAATAGAAGTTTGAAGTATATTCAATAAATCAAATAACTCTAATGTGAAACTTACTTGATTCGTTAAAGTATTTTTAGTGGTAGATTTGTTTGCTAAAAGAAGAAAAGTAGCTTCTCACAAATGCATTTCACAGCAAGATTTCACAGGTTTTATATACATTTAGGCTACATTCGATTATCGTTTTTATTCTGTCGGCTCACACTTCTGTGTACAGGCCTAACTAAAAGAGATTGCTGTGTCAACTAAAAATAGATATTGCAATAGAGACAAGTAGGCTGCATAGAATTCTTACCAAATTCTTCTCAGCAGTCAGTCCACACAGCAAGAATGCACTTGTTGAAATGAAAAACTAATTGCGCAAACCTAAATTTTTCCACCGGAAAGAAAACTGAACGACAGCAGAGCGAGATCCACACACACACACCCAAAATACTTTCACTTTCACTGCTATAGGCTACATCGCCATAATGACAAGAGGCACGTCAATATTTATTTGGAGTTCATTTCATTTGCTGACATCTGCGCATTATCAACATTTACTAACATAAACACAACAAATCAGAAAGGTGTGTGTACAAAGCACGCAGAGGCGGTGCGGCAGCACGTCGCAGGAGCAGCAGAGCAGAGGCGGCAGAGCCGAGTCTATTTTGTTGCGCCGCTTACGCTGAATTAAAGCCACAGTGCTTTTTTCTTTCTTACAAGGTTAGGGTAGGTCATTCCTATGAATTCATACGAATTTGTCAACTCGTAAAATACGTACGATTTAGCAAAAAACGTATGAATTCGTACGAGAGTGAGGTCGTATGAATTTGTACGAATCAGCCACCTCGTAAAATACGTATGAATTGCCTTTGAGATCGGGTTGGATTAGCATAAAAAATAACAAATTTCACCATAAAATCATGTGAGTTGTATCGTGCTTCACAATCACCATATGACACTCAGCGCTGTGAAAAAATAAATAAAGTACACGAAAACACATCACTAGTTTTTGCCCAAACTTCAATGGCCTTTTTTTCCATTTCCCCCCAGAAATTCACCTTTCAATTCCACAGAATTAAATGCAGCCAAAATCAACCAGACCAGTAAACACGGTCTGGATGAAAGGCCGGACAAGCATCTAATTTCCCCAAAATCAGACGAGTAATTGTCATTTAATTCCTCAAAATTAAATGCAGCCAAATATCAACCAGACAAGTAAAAGGTCTGCATAAGAGGCTGAATATAGTGTAGATTAATACAGACATCTAATTTCCCCCTAAACAGGTGAGTAATTAACATTTAATTCCTCAATTAAATGTAGCCAAGTATCATACAGACATGTAAAAATAGTCTGGATGAGAGGCTGAATATAGTGTATTAATACAGACATCTAACTTCTGAAAAGTATTTACCATTTAATTCCTCAAAATTAGGTGAGGGAAAGAGGGTGGATTAGAACCCAGATTAGAACCTCGCTTAAACGTTTAAAAGTTCTACCAGCAGACCATTAAGTCAGACAAGCATTTTATGTAATTCTATGTATTTATTCACTGAAGTGAAATTCACCCTTTGCCAGAAGATTGATTGACAGATGATCTGACCAAACATGATGCAGTATTTGTCTAACAAACAAACCATACAGGAGAGTTAATAAACTAATGTCGGTAAAAACGGTGTGTACTGATGTTAATTCATGTTTATTAGTAGTAGGAAGAGATGATCGGTTAATGTGCCGCTTGAACTGAAACGCAGTGATCTGTCACAACACATTAATAATGAGCTACAAAACGTATTTATTGTTTGAAAGCTGGGACTTTGTTTAATATCATAAGTAACCTGCTCTGTCTTGTCTGTCGACGTGTTGTCAGTCCTCTTTGCTCCAAGATGTACTTCATTCTGTGAGAACATGATGTGTGGCGTGAGAGCGCCATGGCTTGTCTGACAAAGCAACAGTAAAGGTCTATGTGAATTTCAGGACTAACAATATTGTATTATAGTATGTAAGTTTCATTAAACATGACTTTGTTGATAAATTAATCTCATTGTACTACGTTGTAATGTTATTTTTTCTGTAATTGTTGTTACCCCTGACCCACCCACTCACACAACACACACACACACACACACACACACACACACACACACACACACACTCATGTCCAAGCTTAAAAATAAAGTTTAAAATAAGCACACCATCAGCTCCAACATGCACTGCACAGACGCAGGATGACGCTTTTTAAAATAAAGTTACGCCACTGCTTTCACTGCTATAGGCTACATCACCACAGTGACAACATAAATTGTATTCGGAGTTCGATGATTGTATTTCGATGTTTGTTTCACAACCAGATGAGCAACAGTGAAGCAGGTGAGTAGAAGGCAACTTTGCAAGTGTATCGTGATAATGAGAATGGTAATACTGTCCTTTTTGTTGTAGGCAAGTGGAGCTGGCAGTATGCTGAAATCCTGGAGCAGAGATGACGTTGGAGAACACACACGAAGACAGAGTACACGGAGGGAGAACGGGAAGCACGCTGGAGACAGGTAAGTAGTCGACTGGAGTCCTTAAAGTAAGCATTCAGGTAAGATCTGGATGCTAACGAGACCGGACAGTGAGTGTGTGTGTGTGAGAGTCCTTTATACTGTCGTTGATGAGGGTGATGATGAGGTGCAGGTGCGCGTGATCAGTATTTGGGTGAAAGAGTGCGCTGTGATTGGGTGACGGTGGAGCCTGGCGTGTCTGTGACAGTACCCCCCCTCCACGGCTCCTGAGGGCCGAGGACCCCGACGTTGTGGTGGTCGGCCTCTTCCACGCTGTGCAGGTCTGACAGGATGGTTTGCGTGGAACGTGTCGAGCAAGTTGGGGTCGAGTATGTCATTTCTAGGTACACATGAACGTTCCTCATGGCCGTAACCTTCCCAGTCCACAAGGTATTCCAAGAGACCACCACGGCGCCGGGAGTCCAAGATGTCATGAACCTGGTAGGCGGCACCGTCTTTGAGGATGAGAGAAAGGGGGGGGTTCCGCGGCTGCGCCAGGCTCTGTGGAATCAGAAACAGAAGGGTGGTGAAGCTTTAGGAGTGAGACATAGAAAGTGGGGTGAATCCTGTACTGAGGTGGAAGTTGGAGTTGATATGATTTCTGCATGGCAGACGCAGCCTGATGTCCCTGGTGGACAGCCAGACCTTCTGTCCTGGCTGGTAGTTGGGAGCGTTGGAACACCGAAGGTCTGCTGTCATTCTGCGTCTGTGCAGTGCACATTGGAGCTGATGGTGTGCTGAGTCCCAGACCCTCTCGCTCTCTCTGAACCAGTGGTTGACTGATGGTACATCCGATGGTTCCCTTGACCAGGGGAACAGTGGGGGTTGGTATCCAAGTACGCACTGGAAGGGTGTAAGACCAGTGGTGGATTGCCACAGGGAGTTCTATGCGTACTTGGCATAACCCAGGAACTGGTTCCAAGAGTCCTGGTGGCCGTGACAGAAGGTATGGAGGAAGCGACCGATCTCCTGGATCTTCCGCTCCGTCTGCCCGTTCGACTGCTGATGGTATCTAGATGAGAGGCTTATGGTCACACCTAGGAGAGAGAAGAAGGCTTTCCATTCCCTGGAGCCCTCTATCCGACACGATGTCCTCCGGGATCCCGTAGTACCTGAAGATATGGTTGAACATGAGTTCAGCGGTCTCCATGGCTGTGGGCAGTCCCCTTAAAGGAATCAAACAAACAGACTTAGAGAATCTGTCAACAATCACCAATATACAGGTACAGTCATTGGAAGCAGGTAAGTCAGTGATAAAGTCCACTCCTAGGTGTGACCAGGGTCTGTTAAGAATGGGCAGAGGATGGAGTTTACCAGAGGGAAGATGTCGAGGGGTCTTCGAGATGGCGCATTCCTTGCATCCCTGCACGTACCTTCTGTCATGAGCTGCCATGTTCGGCCACCAGAAGCGCTCTTTCAGCAGCGAGAGGGTTTCATTGACCCCTGGGTGGCCAGTGCCCAGTGACGTGTGGGAGGTGTGGATGAGGGGAGTGCGCCGTGTTCGAGTGACGTACAGCAAACCTGGTGGACAACCCAGCGGAGTGTTGGTGGAAGAATTGGAGGAGGGTAAGGTCTCTTCTGACCAGGTGATAGGACTTACTATGAGTTTCTCAGGTAGAATGGGTTCATGTTCTTCAGTGTTCTCTTTTGGACAGTAGAGACGTGACAGGGTTTCTGCTTTGACGTTCTTCGGACCAGGACGGTAGGAGATAGTAAAATTGAACCTAGTGAGGAAAAGCGCCCATCGCGCTTGTCTTGGGTTGAGTCTCTTTGTATCTCTGAGATATTCTAGGTTCTTGTGATCTGTCAGCACTAAGAACGGATGTTGAGCACCCTCCAACCAATGCCTCCACTCTTCCAGGGCCAACTTGATGGCGAGGTTCCCTGTTGCCGATGTCATAGTTTACCTCCACCGGATTGAGTCTGCGGGAGAAGAAGGCACATGAATGGAGTCTACTTGGGTTTTCCCTGCTGCTGAGACAGGACTGCTCCAACTCCGGTGGTGGAGGCGTCAACCTCCACGACAAAAGGCTTGTCTGGATCGGGGTGAACAAGGAAAGGAGCAGTGGTGAAGGCTTCTTTCAATGTTTCGAAAGAGACTTGGGCCTGTTGCAGAGAAGGTTGGTGAGCGGACTGGAGATGATACTGTAGTTTTGTATGAAGCGGTGATAGAAGTTAGCAAATCCAAGGAAATGTTGTAGCTCTTTGATGGTGGAAGGTACTGGCCAGTTCTTGATGGCTTCCACTTTCCCCTCGTCCATCCGGATGCCACTGCTATCGATGTTATAGCCAAGGAACTGCACTGAGGGTTGATGGAAGGAGCACTCCTCTGCTTTGAGAGGAACAGGTGGTATTCCCTCAGGCGTTGCAGGACCTCTGCAACGTGGTGGCGATGTTCGGCCATGCTCCGGGAGTATATGAGGATGTCATCGATGTATACAAAAACGGACTTGTGAAGGAACTCCCAGAGCACCTCATGGATGAAGTCCTGGAATATGGAGGGGGCGTTGACTAGTCCATATGGCATGACAAGATATTCGTAGTGGCCAGTAGGGGTCACAAAGGCGGTCTTCCACTCGTCCCCCTCACGTATCTGGATGAGGTTGTAAGCGCTGCGGAGGTCCAACTTGGAGAAAACAGTGGCACCACAGAGATGTTCCAATGCAGCTGGGACGAGAGGAAGTGGATAACGGAACTTAACTCTAATTTTGTTGAATGCCCGGTAGTCGATGCAAGGCCGCAAGCCTCCGTCCTTTTTAGCCACAAAGAAAAAGCTTGAAGCAGCAGGGGAAGTAGACGGGCGGATATAACCTTGCTCCAACGCCTCCTTGATGTATTCCTCCATGGCCTTCTCCTCCGGTAGTGACAGAGGGTCGATCTTCCCACGGGGCACTGACAAAGTCCCATGGCCGGTGTGGAGGCAGCTTGGAGGCTCTCTTCGGGCAGAAGACGTCACTGAAGTGGGCGTAACAAGGAGGGATGGGTTTCTCGACAGGACTCTCAATGGAAGTGGCACAGACAGATAGATGATTGGAACATGGAAAGGATGGCAGAGGTAAAGTCAAGAAACAGTCCGGGAAGCAGTTGTTGCCCTACTTCAGGATCTCGCCGGTTTTTCCAGGAAATGACAGGATTATGCTGCTCCAACCATGGGCGCCCTAGGATCACGTCAGAGGTGGATTCCTCCAGAACCAGCAGATGTAGTTGTTTAACGTGAAGTATGCCAACTTGAAGTTGAATGGGTCCGACAATGTGATTAACTTTTCTTCGGCTGAGAGGTCTTCCAGTTATTGAGTGAATCTGGTAGGTGGACGGCGTATACTGGTGGTGAAGGAGTGGTGATGGTGTGTATGGAAGTGATCGCTGGTGGGTTGGAGGTGAATGTTCGGCACATAGCGTCGACAAGCTCTTGGAAAGGATCCGGGTTGCTCATGCTGGCATTCTCCGGTTAGGGTCCGGTCTTCTGTTACAACACAGATGGTTGGAGACACAGGAAGTATAATATAAGATGTTTATTTCACAACCAGATGAGCAACAGTGAAGCAGGTGAGTAGAAGGCAACTTTGCAAGTGTATCGTGATAATGAGAATGGTAATACTGTCCTTTTTGTTGTAGGCAAGTGGAGCTGGCAGTATGCTGAAATCCTGGAGCAGAGATGACGTTGGAGAACACGCACGAAGACGGAGTACACGGAGGGAGAACGGGAAGCACGCTGGAGACAGGCAAGTAGTCGACTGGAGTCCTTAAGTTAAGCATTCAAGTAAGATCTGGATGCTAACGAGACCAGACAGTGAGTGTGTGTGTGTGAGAGTCCTTTATACTGCCGTTGATGAGGGTGATGATGAGGTGCAAGTGCGTGTGATCAGTATTCGGGTGAGGGAGTGCTCTGTGATTGGGTGATGGTGGAGCCTGGCGTGTCTGTGACATTAATAGTATAAATGCTGTTGAATAGACCTTTAAACTGTCACATTACATTTACATGTATAATAATAAAATATATTGCACTTTTCAGACATAAAATGCAGTTGAAAGTGCTTTACATAAAAATGATATAGTCCAATATCAACAGCATTATCACATTCAATAAAAATGTGCATCAAACATAAGTGACAAAAAAATTAATACAACACATACAGGATAAAATACTGAAACATATGAAGGACAAACATAAAAGTAAAAGTAGGCTAGGGTTGGATGGCTAAAAGGCTAAAAGTAGCAAGGCCACAAAGGATCCATCTGTTGTAGGCTACCCTTCATTTCACAGAAACGAAGGCCGCATTTGAATGAACCTTTGAGCTAGAACAGCCTTTGTTGTGCAACTGTGATGCATTTAGTCTTCGAATGTGTACTTTGAAAGATGCATTTCATTCAGCATCCATTTCATTCAATTAGTTGCATGTTAGGGATGTAATTAATATGTACACTTCAGACAGATCCATAGATAGACCACAATGCAACATGATTCTGATATCACAGCAGATTGCGGTTAATTTGCTCCCACCCCACACAACTCTAGTGTATGAAATTGGGGTTATTTTGACATTTAACCACATAATACCTGTAGCTACCTAAGACAACTGTTATAGTTTATTGTATTGTTATCATTTTGTTTATGTAATTTTTTATATTTTCTCCAACAGCCCAAGCATACATACAGGCCTATAGAATGAACAAAAAATTCATAAGGGGAAAAGATTGTAAATAATAAATCAGCTCCATTGCAGATTCCAATTGATCAAGGGCTTAGGGCAAACCACTTAAACAAATTTCATGTGTTCTGCTAGTAGTGGGCACTTGCACAATGTAAGCAATGGTGTAGCCTACATCCGAGTGAACGAGACGGAGAGAAGTTAGTGAGGGAAGAGCATAAAAAAAAGAGAGATGCTAAATGACAGTTTTTTTTTTGATATTTTCCAACAGCCATTCAGATTTTTGTGTTCACTATGATGTTTATCAAACAACACCAAAGACTTTTATTTTTTTAATTTATTTTCAAACATTTGTTTCACTTAAACATTTAATCTGGACTAAAGTATTCCAGAAAGATATCTGAAAATGTTTTGATTATTATTACTTAAACTTAATGTCTAATGTTAAAGTTTGTTTTTACATTTATGCTCATTGGAAGCAGGGCTTCTTGGAAGTGACGCCAAATGGCGCGTCTCGCTGCATTGATTGATGTAGGCTACCCCGAGTTCACAGGTCGAATGTCTGACTTTGAGTCGCGTTCCAGGCGTTATTTCCAACGATATGAAAATTCAAATTCTGAGCTGTTTGGAGCGCAGCATTTATAGTTGTGTTCTTTTGCACTTTAAACTGTTTTAAACATTTGTTTAACTTATACATTATGTGTATTCTTCAAAAGTACTGTTATGTTTAAATTTATTTGTGTTCGTTATATTATAAAAATACTAACTTGTTATTGCAACATAAAGCTTGAAATAATTAAATAATAAGAAAATCTTTGGTAACACTTTCTATGAAGACCATGCTTATAATGAATTATAACTCCATTTATTCTTATTTATAAGCAAGTATTACTATTTTATAAACATATTTATAAAGACTTATTAAGACCTATACCACATTATAAGAACAGTTTCACATTAGTAGTCACATTTATATTATTTTTATAATTACTTATAAGTGTCACAGACACGCCAGGCTCTGCACTCCAGTGAGCCCTCAGTGGGCTGCACACACATCAGCTCCAGTTCCAGAGCCCGCTCCAGTCCATGAGTCCGCTCCAGAGCCTGCTCCAGTCCATGAGTCCGCTCCAGAGCCCGCACCAGTTCATGAATCTGCTCCTGAGCTTGCTTCAATCTATGAGTTCATTCCTGAGTCCACCTCTGTCCATGAGTCCAGTCCAGTGTCTGTCTCAGTCCTAGAATCCAGCCTTGTGGTTGTTCCTGAGTTTCCTCTCTGCCTTGACACGACCATGGAGGTCATCCCTGAGTTTCCTGTCTGCCCTGAGACGACTATGGAGGTGGTCTCTGGGGTTTCCTGTCTGCCTCGACATGACCGCAGAGGTCGTACCTGAACTATCCGTTTGTCTCGAGGCAACAGCAGAGGTTGTTCCTGAACTGTCTGCACTCCGCAACATGACCGGAGAGGACGTTCCAGTCAGAGTCCTGGAGGGCTTTTCTGAGCTCCCTGCCTGTACTGTCATGGCCCTAGTGGCCAATGCTAACCTCTCTGTGCTTCATGTTTCAGTTTCTCCTGTTCTGCTGTTGTGGTTGTCTGCTCCACCATGGGGGTCTTCGAAATATATTTAGCTACCACTTGTAGTACACTATGGGTTCAAATGTACTATAAGTAGTGTCTAAATAATTTTTTAAATACAGAGATAGTATATTAAAAGCACATTTAAGTTCATATTTCATGCTGTCTCAAAATAGCACAGTTGAGTACACTTAGATGTTCTTAAGATTATCTAAAGAAGTACTAAAGAAGACTTTTTAGTATATTAAGTGCAAAATTAGTGCACAAAAATAGAGCACTTATAGTAAATTATAGAAAAGTACTTTTTTTTCACCTGGGTGGTCATCTGCTCTGCTGTGGGGGTCTTCAAGCCCGTCTGAGCTGCAGTGGTGGTCATCTACTCTGCCGTGAGGGTCTTCAAGCCCGTCTGAGCTGCAGTGGTGGTCGTCTGCTCTGCCGTTGGGGTCCTCAAGCCAATCTGAGCTGCAGTGGTGGCTATCTGCTCTGCCGTGGGGTTCTTCAAGCCTGTCTGAACTGCTTTGGTGGTCGTCTGCTCCGCCGTGGGGGTCTTAAAGTCTGTTTACCTGGCCGTCTGTCCAGTCTTCTTTGCCCTGGTCGTCTATCTTCATCGCCCTGGTCGTCTGCTCTGCTTCAGTTTACAGGCCCCTTCCTCTCCATGAACCTGGCCCTCCATCCCGCCCCCTGGTCCGCCTCCGCTCCACCTCCCTCCGGGACTGTTTAGAAGTGTCTGGAAGTGACCCTTTTCCCATCAGTGACCCTTTATAAGCTGCACTCACACACATACACACACATGGCTGAGTATTGATTTTGCCTTGTATTCTACCTTTGTCTCCGTGTTCCTTGTCTACCTTGTCTTCCGTGTTTAGCCTCGCCTGTGTTTTGACTCTGGGCTGTTTCCTTGTTTGATGAACGTTTGCTGCCTGTCTTGACCTCCTGCTCCCATCCGTTACATCAGTATACAAGTAAACTATTTTTTCTAAACACCCTCTCACCCCTGTCCCACCCTTCAAGAGACAGAACACTTGCATGGACATCATTACAAGGCCTTGAGCTGATGTGTAAGATAAAACTTATAATAATAATAAAATAAAAATATAAATACATTAAAAAATGTTAAAGTAAAGAAGGGTTACACTATCACATCAGCATTTTCAATCAATGTAACATCCAATTTATTCAAATAATCATAAATTTGACCCAAATCTTTTCGAACATCAATGATTTTTTTTTCTTCAGATTATACATTATTTTTTCCACAGGCACATAGGACGAAAGTTGACTAAGCCATACAGCATGACTGGGTGGTTCTTCTGATTTCCAATGCATACATATACATTTTTTGCTGTTATCAGAGCTATCTTAACAAATGTAAATTCTTCCTTTGCTCAAATTGGAGGACCAATTCATCACCCGAAAGTGAACCTTAATGTAAAGTGAACATATGTGAACCATTTTTTCATGAGTTATAAACATTAATAACCTGTGAAAGTAACCTTAATGTAAAGTGAACCATGTGAACCATTAATTGAGTTATATTAATAACCTGTGAAAGTGCACCTTAATGTAAAATGGAAACCTGTGACCATTATTCATGAGTTAAAACATTAACCTTTGAAAGTGCAGCTTAATGTAAAGTGAACACATGTGAACCATTTTTCATGAGTTATAAACATTAACCTCTGAAAGTGCAGCTTATTGTAAAGAACACATGTGAACCATTTATTCATATTATAAACATTAATAACCTCTGAAAGTGCAGCTTATTGTAAAGAACACATGTGAACCATTTATTAATGAGTTTAAACATTAATAACCTGTGAAGTGCACCTTAAAGTAAAGTGAACACATGTGAATCATTATTAATGATTTATAAAATAACCTATGAAAGTGAACATTAATGTAAAGTGAACACATGCCATTTATTCATCAGTTATAAACATTAATAACCTGTGAAAGTGCACCTTAAAGGGTTAGTTCACCCAAAAATGAAAATTCTGTCATTTATTACTTACCCTCATGCCGTTCCACACCCGTAAGACCTTCGTTAATCTTCGGAACACAAATTAAGATATTTTAGTTGAAATCCGATGCCTCAGTGAGGCCTGCATAGGGAGTAATGACACTTCCTCTTTCAAGATCCATAAGGTACTAAAACATATTTAAATCAGTTCATGTGAATACAGTGGTTCAATATTAATATTATAAAGTGACGAGAATATTTTTGGAGCACCAAAAAAAACCCAAAATAACGACTTATTTAGTGATGGCCGATTTCAAAACACTGCTTCATGAAGCATCGGAGCAAAAATGAATCATTGTATCGAATCTGTAATGAATCGTCATTCAGGCAGGGATCCATTTGCGTGCTTTATTAGACAATGGCATGGTCGTACAGGCAGGGTAAATCAGGAGCAGACAGGTATAACACGGGACAGGCAGAATCGTAAACAGGTACAGGCAAAGGCCAGGGCTGGCAGATAACACTCACAGAACAAGAGACAATGCAAAGGTCAGAGACGGGCAGCAAAGGTTCGTAAACGGTAAACAGCAGGATCAACAACAGGAATCAGTCAGATGGATAGAGAATGCTCATAATTGTACACCACGGCAATACAAGACTTCGCATTTGAGTGGCGTGACAGTGAGTCCTTTATAGTCCAGTAGATGGGCTGCAGCTGGCGGGTAATTAGTCCAAGGTAGAGGATTATGGGAAATGTAGTGTGTAAATGTTAGTACTCAGGTGAGGGCAGGTGAGTCACGGAGTTCGCCTCTGTGACAGAGACCCCCCCCCACCCCCCCCGCGAGCGCCTCCTGCCGTGAGGAGGCGGGCGATGCCGAGGTCTTCCACGGGGTCATGGAGCTGGTCTTGCTGGGTGGTTCCGGTGGAACTCTTCCACAAGGTTTGGGTCGAGGATATCATCCGCGTTGACCCAGGAACGTTCTTCAGGACCATAGTCCTCCCAGTCGACCAAGTATTGCAGGACCCTTCCTCGGCACCTAGAGTCCAATAGTTCCCGGACTCGATAGGCCTCCTCGCCTTCAATCATGACGGGTAGGGGCTCCTGGTCACCGGGCACCTCCTCTCCCTCCTCGCACGGACCATTGGCGGGCTTGAGCAGAGACATATGGAAAGTGGGAGATATGCGGAAATGGTCAGGCAATGATAAACGGAATGAGACAGGTGTGATTTGTCATAATATTTGGAAGGGGCCAACGTACCTGGGACTGAGCTTCTTGCAGGGTGTCCGAAGGCGCAAGTCTCTGGTTGAGAGCCAGACCCATTGACCTGGTTGGTAAGTAGGGCCCAGGCGGCGGTGGCGGTCAGCCTGTTCCCGAGTACGACGGACGGTGTGTTGAAGGTGAGTATGGGCTCTGTCCCAGGTGGCCTCGCTGCGAGACATCCAATCGTTCACAGCGGGGTACGTCAGTGGGTTCCCCTGACCACGGGAACATTGGGGGCCGATATCCCAGAACGCATTGAAATGGAGTTAGATTAGTGGCAGGTTTCCAAAGAGAGTTCTGTGCATATTCTGCCCATATGAGGTATCGGGACCAGTCATTTTGGTGTTGGTTGCAGTATGAGCGGAGGAAGCGGGTGAGTTCTTGGTTGAGACGTTCAGTTTGCCCGTTGGATTGTGGGATGATAGCTGGAGGTAAGACTGACGTTGATGTTAAGAGCTTGACAGAAGGCGGACCACAGACGGGAAGTGAATTGGGGACCACGGTCAGAGACGATGTCTTCAGGTAAACCATATAGGTGAAACATCCAGTTGCAGAGATATTCGGCTGTTTGCATGGCAATGGGGAGTTTGGGTAGAGGTATGAGTCGGCAGGCCTCAGAGAAACGATCAATGACAGTAAGTATGGCAGTGTTGTGGTCTGATGGCGGGAGGCCCGTGATGAAGTCTATGGCTATGTGGGACCATGGACGTCGAGGTAGAGGTAATGGCTGGAGCAGACCGGCAGGCAGTTGATGTGATGGTTTGTTGACATTGCAGGTGGTGCAGCGACGAATGAACAGGGTAGTATCCTTGACTAGGGTTGGCCACCAGAAACGGTTCTGAAGGAGATTGACTGTGGCGTTGATTCCCGGGTGGCCAGATGCGGGTAGACTGTGCACCATCTCCAGGACGCGGGTCCGATAATCTTCAGGTACGTAGACCTTGTTAGGTGGGCATTCAGAAGGTATGTTTATCAGGGCGTTGGCTTCCTCGAGCTCAGTCATAATATCCCACTGTATGGGGGCAACAATGAGAGATTCAGGTAAGACAGTTTCTGGGTTTTGATGTATGAGCTCACCTTCGTACTGTCGAGAGAGGGCATCAGCCTTGACATTCTTCGACCCTGGTCTGTATGTGACAGTGAAGCGTAAGCGGGAGAAGAAGAGGGACCACCGAGCTTGCCGAGGGTTCAATCTCTTAGCGGTTCGGAGGTATTTGAGGTTCTTGTGATCAGTAAATACTATGAACGGATGTGTGGCTCCCTCCAACCAATGCCGCCATTCTGCAAATGCGGCCTTCATTGCCAACAGTTCTCTGTCTCCAACGTCATAGTTGCGTTCTGCTGCGTTGAGTTTTCTGGAATAGAACACACAAGGATATAGTTTAGGTGGGTTACCTTGTCTTTGGGAGAGAACAGCCCTAATGCCAGTGCTGGATGCGTCGACTTCCACTACGAAAGGTCTGGATGGATCAGGATGATGGAGGATGGGCGCCGTCGTAAACCGTTCTTTAAGTTCTTGGAAAGCCTGGGTGGCAGAAACAGACCATGTGAGATTCGTGTTACCCTTCTTTACCATACTTGTGAGGGGGCAGGCGATTGAGCTGAAGCTTCGAATGAACCAGCAATAGAAGTTTGAGAACCCCAGAAAGCGTTGCAACTCTTTGAGTGTCTTTGGTTGTGGCCAGTTCAGAATGGTTGAAACTTTCTTCTCGTCCATGGCTACCCCTTCGGAGCTGATTACGTAACCCAGGAAGGATACGGAAGTCTAATGGAATTCGCATTTTTCTGCCTTTGCGTAGAGTTGGTACTAGGGCTGGGCGATATATCGAATGCTTTTGTCACGCGCATTTCGTCAGTAAAGCCGGTTCCCTGATTGCCGCTAAATGGCCATCACCTGCTTTCAAATGGAGCGGCATTTAATAAACAGAGCCGTAGATCACTGATAAGCCACGCAATATCGCGTTCATTATCGAAGGCGATACATCTGCGATATGAACGCGATATTGCGTGGCTTATCAGTGATCTACGGCTCTGTCTATTAAATGCCGCTCCATTTGAAAGCAGGTGATGGCGATTTAGCGGCAATCAGGGAACCGGCTTTACTGACGAAATGCGCGTGACAATCGCATGCGATATATCGCCCAGCCCTAGTTGGTACTGAATGAGACGTTTTAGTACTTCTCTGACCTGATGGACGTGCTCCTCCATAGTTTTTTGAATAGATGAGGATATCATCAATGTAGACGATTACAAACCTGTTGAGCAGGTCTCGGAATACATCGTTAATGAAGGCTTGGAAAATGGACGGACTATTGACTAGGCCGAAGGGCATAACAAGATATTCATAGTGGCTGTTTGCTGTAGCGAATGCTGTCTTCCATTCATCCCCCTCCTGGATGCGTATCAGATTGTAGGCACTGCGAAGGTCTAGTTTGGTGAAATACTTGGCTGTGCGAAGTTGCTCCATGTGTGAGACGTGACACAGGTCACGTTTATTGATTATCCAGATCTGAGGGTTGTGGTTTCGCAGCCAGGGAAGCCCTAGGATGACAGATGACGTAGATGTGGGTAAGATGTGGAACTGAATACGTTCGGTGTGAAACAGTCCAATTTGCATGGTGAGTGGTTTAGTGATGGCTGTCACATTCCCAAAGCCCAGCGGGCGACCGTCTATTGCTTCCACTGTGAGAGAAGAAGAGCATGAGATTATGGGGATATGATTTTGCTGGACAAACTGTTGTGACATAAAGTTCCCCACTGCTCCTGAATCCAGCAAAGCTTGGGTGCTGCACTTGAGATGGTTAGCTTGCAAAGTAATAGGTACAGAGACACACGTGTCAGATTGGTAAAGAGGATTGTCATCACTCACCGAGCGAGGGTTTTCAGGATGAGATCAGACTGGGCAATTATTCCGTACGTGTCCTGGATTACCACAGTATAAGCACAGGCGATGGGTCATCCTGCTGCTTCTTTCCGATTCAGACAGGTGATAGGAGTTAATTTGCATGGCTTCAGAATGGTCAGACTCAATGGGGTGAGTTAAACGAGTCGCAGAGGGAGTGGCAGCTTTGCGAGAGCGGAGGAGATTGTCAATTTGAATGGAGAGTTCGATAAACTGGTCTAGATTTCTGCCTTCATCTTTACATGCAAGTTCAGCCAGCAAATAATGAGTTAATCCTCTCCGAAAACATGTCTTTAATGTGTCACTCACCCAGTTGGTTTGCGCTGCCAGAGTACGGAATGCCAAAGCATATTCAGCTGAGGTCTTGCGTCCCTGTCTCAACTCCATCAGCCGATCGCCAGCGCCAGGGAAAAGCAGTTCCGTCATCACGCCACACAGCAGTTAATCCATTCAAGTGCTTTGCCAATAAACAATGAACATACAAAATCTTATCAGCCTCGGTGGTGAACAGAGCTGGTTGCTGATTGATGTATAGGGAGCATTGCAGCATAAAGCCCTTACATTTTGAGGGATCTCCGTCGAATTTTTCAGGCAGAGATCAGCGCGGGTGGTTTGATGACGGCGTCTCCACCGCGTGGGTAATGGCGGTGGCCGCCAGCGTGGGTGGCGTTGGTGGCGCTGATGTTTGAAGCCCCTGGAGCACTTTCACCAGTTCCTCCGTGAGCAAAGTGAGACGGTTGAGCTGATGCTGATGGGCAGCGAGTTGACTGGCTTGAGCTGACATGGATGCACACAGGTGAGAGAAAGCAGCTGGATCTTGTGTTGGCGAAGTCTTCTGTAATGAATCGTCATTCAGGCAGGGATCCATTTGCGTGCTTTATTAGACAATGGCGTGGTCGTACAGGCAGGGTAAATCAGGAGCAGACAGGTATAACACGGGACAGGCAGAATCGTAAACAGGTACAGGCAAAGGTGAAGTTGAAACCTGTGAACCATTTATTCATAAGTTATAAACATTAATAACCTGTGAAAGTGAACCTTAATGTAAAGTGAACACACGTGAATCATGTATTTATTAACGCACACACAGAAGATTTTTTTTCACTCCCTCAAAACTGTGGCATTGTGCTGTGTAATAAAAACTGCACATTTTAGAGTGGCATTTTATTGTGGCCAGCCTAAAGGCCCCGATATACTTCAAACGAAATCAAAGAACGAACTGATGTGATGTCATTTCAAACAAAACCAGGCCAAAACGAAGTTCGTTTTGTGTTCTTTTTGGAAGTTCGAAATGGCTTGCCAAAGAGAACTTTCAGGAAAAGTTCGCTCCAGCTGCAAAACACTTTCATACTACCATTGGTCAGTGACGATAACGTAATAGGGAGGCATGTGCCGAGGCTCCGCCTTCACTCGTGTGGGACGCCTCTTTGACTCATTTCGTGTGTTTGAGTTCGTCGAGGTAAGATCTCCGCGGGTGAAAACATGAACACACTGGATAGCCGCTTTATAGTACAAAATGAAGTTGTGATTGTAAAAAAATTAGGCACTAACACTGTTTTTTCATGTTTGATACTGTAAAGCTGCTTGATTTTAAGCAATCTATTGAATAAAATGCTATATGAAGACGTGACGTGACTGGAGTGCTAATTTGCAGAGCTTGTGCTAACATACCCATGTTGGTTATGATCAGACGCTTTTCTTATGCTTTCTATAAATGCTTGCTGTTTTCTCATTTTTGTTGTGTTTATTTTGTTACTGATAAGAAAGTGCACAGCACATATTTATATATTCATCTAAATGCTGCTCTCAGCAGTGTGGGCGGCGTCAGATGTTTGTTTACAGTATATAGCTGGTCACGCATTTTGAACTTCGTTTTAACCCTAAACGAAGAACGAAAAAGAACTTTGTTTGAAGTATATCGGGCCTTAAGGCACACCTGTGCAATAATCATGCTGTCTAATCAGCATCTTGAATGCCACACATGTGAGGTGGATGGATTATCTCAGCAAAGGAGAAGTACTCACTAACACAGATTTAGACAGATTTGTGAACAATATTTGAGAGAAACAGGCCTTTTGTGTACATAAAAAAGTCTTAGATCTTTGAGTTCAGCTCATGAAAAATGGCAAAAACAACAGTGTTGCACTTATAATTTTGTTCATGTAATATAAACACTTGAAAAACATAGTCTGCAATGTCACCACAGTTTAGCTATTAAATCAGTAACATTATACACAAAATTTCACTTCAGAGCATGTTGGAACAGTACTGGTACTAACTGCGTGTCTTCTTCTCATGAAAGTGGCAAGGCTTTATTGGATGCTCACTAGCGCCAACTCCTGTCACACGCCACACGCATATGAAGTGAACCTAAAGTGAACCTTTGAAGTGAAAATTTGTGTTTACTGATTTGATGGGTAAGCTAACTGAGGTGAAATCGCAGACTGTGTTATTCAAGTGTTTATATTATATGAGTAATTGCTGTGTCAGTTTGAAGTTATCTTAAACAAATAACCACTCTGGCACTCTGGTGGCAAATAATCCCGGGCAGGAACTATATAACTGCAAGAATATTTTCACGTTTTGATCTATTTAAAAAACAACTTTATTTAAAAACATGATCGCTGATTATGATCTACACTGTGTATGAATACTTATCCACTTTTCATGAGAAATGCTGTCCAAATGTCTTGTTTGTCATGATGACATCTAAAGTCCCTGCCAAAGGAAGTAGTCCCTTTTAGCAACTTGTTAGCAACCGTCATTTTTAAGACACAATAAAGGTATAAAAAAAATCACAAAAGGGTTATTACTGGTGTGTTTTATGTCATAGATCAAAACGTGAAAATATTTAGAGGCTTTGTTAACCACAGACCTTATTTCAGGTGATTTAGCAAAAACCCATTCAAAAAACCTATAGACTTTAGGGTGATGGAACCGGAAGTCCTAAAATGCTAACTCGCTTCTGGGTTTTGCATACAAATTGGTTCAGGGGTACAGTTGAAACACCTTAAAGGTGCCATCGAACGTTTTTTTTACAAGATGTAATATGGTGTCCCCTGAATGTGTCTGTGAAGTTTCAGCTCAAAAATACCCCATAGATTTTTTTTTATTAAAAACGCGCTGATTCAGGCTGCGCGGCCCCTTTAAATCTTGTGCTCCCCGCCCACGGAGCTTGTGCTTGCCTTGAACAGCATAAACAAAGTTCACACAGCTAATATAACCCTCAAAATGGATCTTTACAAAGTGTTCGTCATGCAGCATCAGATCATGTAAGTACAGTATTTATTTGGATGTTTACATTTGATTCATGAGTTTGAGGCTATGCTCCGTGGCTAATGGCTAATGCTACACTGTTGGAGAGATTTATAAAGAATGAAGTTGTGTTTATGAATTATACAGACTGCAAGTGTTTAAAAATTAAAATAGCGACGGCTCTTGTCTCCATGAATACAGTAAGAAACAATGGTAACTTTAACCACATTTAACATTAGCAACATGCTAACGAAACATTTAGAAAGACAATTTACAAATATCACTAAAAATATCATGTTATCATGGATGTAGCAAATGCACACGTATCAGGATAATCAATAAACTTTGGAATGTTCAGAACGCTTTTAGCATGCTGGACTGGGTTGTAAAATCTCATCTCGGCTCCGACCGGTCTGCAAAAGATGAGCCCACTTGACACCTTTGTTACCCTCCGAGGTAAAACAGGAGGCCCAATTTCCTTGCTCTCAAAGGGGCCCCTCATGTGGACTACGGGCTAGATCCACATTCCAACACCCAACACACACACACAGACACACATACAAAAACCCACAAACATACATTATTGACTGTATATGTAAAATGTAACTATGCCAAGTCACATCCATGTATGTATCCATCATGTATTTCGAGCGTATGCATGTTTCCTAGTGTTTAAATGAGTGTATTTGTGCTAGTGTGCATTTTAATGAGGGAATTTTATCTGTAAACCATAACTTCTTTTATATGCCTTTCTGATCTATCGAGTTTGATCTCTCCGTAAAGCTCCGGACTCGAGCTATTCACTGAGATATGTCACATAGCTGACAAATGCATTTTTCTATGTGTTTAATGATATTGTGAAGAAAGTACTCCATCTCGAAATCCGATCTGATAGTCATAAAATATGCAAATTCAGCTAGGAGACCAAACAAAGAAAGAGCTTGCCCGCCAACTTTGCATCAATGTCATTGGCCATTCCACCTCAAGGAGGTGTGTCGGCCTATCTGTCATAAAAAGGAACACCAGGATTCTCCTGTGTGTTCTCCCGACGGCCCTGAATCACTCACGCACGTCTCTCCCGGACGTCACGGACGCGCTTCCATCGCGTGCATCACGGGACCACCACCTCTCCGGCGAAACTAACTTTCACGTCCTCAGTTCAAACCCTCCCGCGGAAACGGAAGAAGCCAATGAACTGCAGCAGCACTGACCTGAAACCCCGCAAGCAAACTGATGCAAGTACCGTTTCTGAATCTTAGATAATGAAACTGATTTCTATGCTGGCTGTCCAGGACTGTTAGGTTTCGCTATTTACCTTCTCTCTTTCCTTCCTTTCCTGTCTCTACGTTCCCTTTTTGTATATATTTGTATATTTTTCTGTATTCTGTATTTAGACGTATAACCTCTGTAGTCGTAGTTTGCATATATTAAACACATAATTCATGCTCGATTGTTCTTTTTGCTAATTTCAACAAAAGCCAGGTCACTTTAACATTTCGATCCTATATCCTTGCTTTACGTTTGGATGCTAGAATAGGAAGTCTTTCTCGTGGCCAGAGAACAGACCTTCCTTTTTATAACATTCTGAGGAGCTATAGTTTGCCGGACAAACGAACAGTTTCTCTAAATAATTATTAAACCAGAACTAATCATATATATAGTTGATTACAATTCGTTGTAATTAATTCACCATATATGGTTAATTCCCCCTTGGGTCGATATGTGCATAATAATTCATAAAGCTTTATTAATTATTATATTCATATTCCACCCATAAATTGATTAATAACTGTACAAATCGCTACATGGATCATGTCAGTTATTATTGCTCCATCTGCCATTTTTCGCTATTGTCCTTGCCTGCTTACCTATGATTCGGCTGTGCACATCCAGACGTTAATACTGGCTGTCCTTGTCTAATGCCTTTCATAATGTTGGGAACATGGGCTGGCATTATGCAAATATTGGGGGTGTACACCCCGACTGTTACGTAACAGTCAGTGTTATGTTGAGATTCGCCTGTTCTTCTGAGGTCTTTTAAACAAATGAGATTTATATAAGAAAAAGTTTGAGACTCACTGTATGTCATTTCCATGTACTGAACACTTGTTATCAACTATGCCGAGGTCAATTCAATTTTCAGTTTGATGGCACCTTAAATAACTTGCGTACGCAACAAGTCTGATCTGTGAAATTTGCTTAGCACATGCGTATTAGCACCCTCTTCGATCGTGGGAAATTTGAAGTACATGCGCTTCTCCAGTCTGAAGATATCGACGAAAGTTTTTTTTCTAAGGTAATTTTTTCACTTCACCGCGTCGCTTCCACATTGAATAGCTTCTCATCCTTACATGACTGTTAAAGTTAACTTACATTTTCGTAAACCTTATTCTGTGCTCTAAAAACTGACATATTGCATGACTTGTGTCATACAAGGTCATCGTAAAATCTAAAGATATGTTCGAGGTGGTCAGCGGGGTACAGTTGAGACACATTGTATCACTATAGAATCCTATTGCAGCACATGCAGTTTAGTTGCACAATGTAAGATCACAATTAATAGATTTCATCTGTTTTATTATTGCTGTTTGCAATTGTTCAATGTTTTTTACTGTTACTCAACTTTTCAACTGTTAATATTAAAATTATGAACTGAAATGAAATATTGTATTGCTGTTTGCCATTACTGTACAATGTTTACCCATCGTATTTTTCATTTGCAGTGAATTGGTTAGGCAGCTTTACAGCATTCCGGATGGGTGTCTCACTGTACTAGGGTACTCTTTCAACTGTACCCGACATGGGTACAGTTGGAACAAAAAGCTTCTTGTGTTTATGAGTACTCAGTGTGGTGTCTAATTACAAAGAGCTCCAACGTAGCACGTGCCAACGAATAAACTAAAATCCCAGCTGGGTAGAATTCATTACTTTGGGGTTTATTGTGGATTAATGTGATTTTCTGGACTTGGGTTAATTGTAATTTCATTGATTGAATTTCATTTGAAGAAAAGAAAGAAGAAAAAAAAACAACGAATCAAAAGAGTTCCAGTTTAATAAATGCATGTTTATTGTTCGGTTTACATGTTTTCCTATGAAGAAAGGAAAAATATATGGTCATCGTTATAGATTTGGGAATGTTGGACCACAGTAACTGAAACTTTAGTCTGTAGTTACTTCCACTTTCTATCTAAAAAAAACGCTAACTGACCCTAATAGTGGTTTCTGAAGATCTGGGGTTTTTTTTATTAATGGAAATTAAGTAAATTTAGAAATGTGCCTCTCACCGGTCATTGTAAATTTGGAAGTTCCCCTAGGCATAATTTTTTTACATTTGAGCCATATTTATTGGTGAGAGGGCTACATCAAAAATAATTATTGATTGCATATTATGCTAATGTTCTGTAATGGTGCATTCGGTCATAGATTTAATGACTTACACAACTTAAATAAAATAATACATATTTAGGTGCCTCTATTCAGGCACCTAATATGTTTTTTATATCAAATATGTTTGGCTTGTAGGTGTCATGCTCAATTTTGTACTGTAAAATTAAACTTTTTTTGTTTCAAGGTAAAGTTGTGTTTATTGATACATGCATCAAAAATGTTTCCTCAGAAAAAAAAATACTATCTTCTGTGTGTACATTAATAATTAATAAATACATGATTCACATGTGTTCACTTTATATTAAGGTTCACCTTCACAGGTTATTAATGTTTATAACTCGTTAATAAATGGTTCACATGTTTCCACTTTACATTAAGGTTCACAGGTAACTAATACTGGAATTAAATTTTTCATTATTAATATCTCATCAAGTTATTTCATCTTAAAAAACAAGAAATCAGTTTTTATACACTGCTGTGGATAGGCATCATGACCTTTTGAAGTGTATCATGGGTAAGACAAACACTTCTGGTAAGCAACATAGTAAGAAAAGTGGCAGTCATGAGATATTAATAAGAAAACCACAAATACAACAGGGTGAATTTATAACATGTGAGTTAAAAACGGCTCACTATTTGGCAGGTATTGCATTAAAGGTATTGGCAGTTATAACTGCTTATTAATGATTTATGATGTATTTGTAAATGACTTACTCATTAACAAATACTTTTATAAACCCTTTACAAAGGAACCTTAATGTAAAGTGTTACCATTTTACTTTATTAGTGTCATCAGTTTAGCGTGTCTAAGCATGGGTGTGTCGCGATTAGCGTGCTAGTCTGCTATACGTGATAAATTATCAATATTGCTATAATTTGAATCAATAAGATTTTATGATACTTGTAGAAGAGTTATAAGTTATCTTAAACTTACATATTCAGGTAATTGACTACTTGCACTGAGCTTTGTGATGCACTTCCATTTTGAAATAGTACAACTCATTTATTTCCGGTAGTATTTTCAATGTGCTGTAGTCACTAAGTTGACTAAATGCCACCTAAAATGATTGTCAGCAAGAACATTTAGAAATCTAGGCATTTTCAGAGACAGGAGAAGTGATGATGATTACCGTGTAAAGAATATTCCAAACTTAACGGATCATGAAGTTTTACTCAAGCCAAAATGAGAAAGCAGCGGCTGTTAAACACATGCAATTATTTCAACACAGGGTGTCAGCGCACACAAATGGACAAACATTCGAGCCATTGAAGCCATTAGCACACTTCTGGCATCTTTTGCTATGTTATTCAGAGCTCTCTTAAGCATCACTGAGAAAATCACTGAAAATGTCTATTAATTATAAATGTTGTTGAATATAACTGTCACATTTTAAGTCTACATAGTCTCCAGTAAAGCAATCAGCACATTTCTGGCATCTTCTGCTATGTCATTCAGAGCTCTCTTCAGCATTGTTGAGACTGTCATATAGGACATTCCTCCTGCCATCAAAGAGCCAATAATGGGTATGAGGCTCACAGCATACTCAACTGCATTTTCATCCACAGCAAGGGATGCAGCACCCAGTAAGGCTAATATTGAAGCTGAGTTTATCCCAAAACGCAGTGGAGACTTCATCAGACTCTTCATTTCCTCAATGGTCTTCCATATCTCTCACAGAGCTTCTGTAGGGATGGATCATCCAGACCAAAGGTACTGTAGTATGTTTCAGCCTCTTTTTTTGACAATGGCTAAATCCACAGCAATTGAAAGACCAGGAAGAGGAACTGCAGCCACACAAGCAGACAGCAAAGCTACTTTTCCAATGTTTGCCTCAAAAGCTTTCTTCTTTTTCTCATTAATCTCCAGTGTAATATTCATCAAAGGCAACAGCAGCACACGTCTCTTATGCTGTGGAAGCTCTTTCTCCATCCTCTCCTGAAGCTGATTTAAATCATACTTGCCAAGCTCAAAGCTAGAGATTAAGAAAACGACAGGATCCTCTATACCGATCTTTTTCAGACCTAGACAGAAACAAGAAAGGCATAAATAGATGACTGTTGTGTATTATATAATTATGAATGTATCTTAATAAATTATTATTTGGCTAACAGGCTATATTATATTCCTGAATCATTAACAGTATAATAATGACCATTTTTTGGATATTTATTCAGTACAGCAGTTATTATTTAAATATGTTCATCTTTATTATAACATAGTACTGTACTAAAGTTACTAGAGGTATCATAAGAGAAGATTGCAGAATTCTTTTTTGCAGAACTGCTTTAAGATTTTTCTATAACAACATCTAAAGAATGGAAGTTATTGCCAGTGGTTTAGATGCACTTTAATACTTACTGTTCATTTTTTATTGGTTAAAGTCGTGGCTTGTTAATAATCAAAGGTTTGAACACTTTTACTGGTTTGAGTATTGGTCTTTTAGTAATTTGATGTGACATGTTTTATCTTATCTTTTAAAGAACTGGCCAGGGACAACAGAAGAAAAATGGCTATTTTTGCTAACTCTGGCACATTTAGTTCTGAAATCAATAAAAAAAATAAAAAATTATATAAAAAAAATAAAGACAATATTAGAATGTGCGCTCTCTGCCAAATATTTTCATGTCATTAACTAAATGAACTAACCATTTTCACAATCTTCTCGGATGGTATCCAGTGTCTTTCTCAGGTCAAAGTTCTTCTTCCTCTTCTCAGCAGTAATGGTTGAGTCAATCTTAGAACAAACAAAATAAAACTTTTTCCCCATTCTCATGATCTCTTTGGCCAGCTGAGTGTGGCATTCTCTGAACCGTTCTGAAGCAATGATGATGAAAAAATCATAGCGTTCAAACTGAACCAGTTTAAGATACTCATCGGCTTTGAAGTTTGGTGTTCCAATTCCAGGAAGATCCCACACTTTCACATTTTTGTATTTAGGGTGGAAGTAAACTTTAGGCTCCATAGTGGTTTCTACTGGGCCAGTTTTTGCAGAGCCTTCATCTTCATCCCCTAAACCCCTGAATGCATTGACAAACGTGGACTTTCCAGAACCTGACTCTCCCGTCACACCAATATTAAGTTCTACAAGATCTTGCTTTTTGAGGTATTCTTCAATCGTGTTTATTGCTGATGGGAGATCCTGAGTAGATATGGATTCTTTGAGATCTTCCAGGTCCTCCTGAGTTATTATACAATAATCTTCAAATTCAGTTTGCTAAAAAAGAATCATGTCAACTGTGTTATAAAAAACATTGAAAACTTTTACAAATTTAGGCATATAGGGACTCAACATGATGAGAGACACAAAAAGTGCACATTTGTTTTGTAAATACATGTTCTATGAAGCAGACAAACAATATTCAAATATATTTTTATTAAAATGTTTAAATTTGCATCACTCAGCCAGATTCCTATAGCTAATTCTGTAACAAAATGGCAGCTCATGTAGCCTAAATTATGCATTTTCAACGTTTAAAACGTAGTAATTTACAATATATTTTGTAATATCAATCATAAATCATCTAAAGCAGCATTAAATGTCTTTGTAATGTTAAATCAGATATCTTACCTGCTCTCCTTTGTTCCTTGTAGTTCTCTGAAATATATATAATAATTAATAACATGCTCCAAATTAACAATAATTAGTTGAGTTGCATATTACCAGTTACATATTGTATTACAAATTAATCTGCGGTTACAAAGTGGCATAAATTTATTGTGATCATTTATTCTAGTCATTTCACTTCATCTGATATTTTATGATTGTTTATCATACCTCTCTGATAACTCTGATGGCATCACTGTATACGTTGTAGTTCAGTTTCCCCACTGCTGCACATTTAATCTCATACTCAGTGTCTGGACTGAGATCAGTCAGAGTAACTGTATCTTGGCTCTGCAGTACAGGCTGAGATTTCCATTTTGTCTCTTCTTTCATTTTGTACAGCAACCTGAGCTCCACTGTAGCAGGACATTGTGGAAGTACCTTTAAAACCACACTGCCATCTCTGGCCTGTTCAACAATGGGACTGTCTGGTTTTGATGGAGGAGTAAAGCAAACAGCTTCATCAGATCCTTTTTCATACAGGAGAATGCAGGAACCAGGATGGTGTTTGTGATCTTTTGAAGAAACTATAAATTTAGTGGACTGATTGCTATTAGATGCCATCAACTCTTTAAACATTTTCAAATGTGTTCTCATTTTCAATCTGATGTCTCCAGTGAGCCATGTCTGAGATGCTGAATGAGGGGTCTTCTTTAGATTTCTTCGTATCGTTTGAGGTTTCAGGTAATGTTCTTGTTCAGTAAGCAACCCATCTGGCTGCTCAAGGGAACTGAATGTGTAGCACAACAGATTTTCCACCTTATCATCTGACAAAAATGTATCGAATCTGTTGTCCATTTCTGCTCCTGACTCTAGTAAACATTGAAGAAACTCATCAATTGTTTTCATTTCTTGTTCTTTGATTGTAATCCACTCAACGAGACCACTTTCTTTAAATGGAGACTCCTCGTGAGCTTGTAGAAGATCTGTTCGAGCACACATCTTCTTTTCACAGGCTTGAACAGATACAATCAAAGATTTAATTTTGCCATTTAAAGATTGTTTGTATGTTTGACAGTATCGCCTCATATCATCAATTTTCTTTTGAAATACACTAAATGTCTTAACCCTGGGATCTCCCAAAAGTTCACTGCACTTGTTTTCAGTCAAACTCAGATGTTCAATGATAGACTCTGTGGCCCTGATGAGATTCTTGTCTATAAATCTCAGGTGGACGACATCACTGTCTACAATGTAGTTCAGTTTCCCCACTGCAGCACATTTAATCTCATACTCATTGTCTGGACTGAGATCAGTCAGAGTAACTGTATCATGACTCGGTAACACAGGCCGAGAGTTCCAGTCTGTCCCTTCTTTTATTTTGTACAGCAACCTGAGCTCCACTGTAGCTGGACATTGTGAAGGTACCTTTAAAACCACACTGCCATCTCTGGCCTGTTCAACAATGGGACTGTCTGGTTTTGATGGAGGAGTGAAGCAAACAGCTTCATCAGATCCATTTTCATACAGGAGAATGCAGGAACCTGGATTATTCCCCATTTCTTTTGATGAAATGATAAACTTGGCTGGTTTTCGGTCTTTTGAATTGATCAAGCTTTTAAACAACTTCAAGTTGTTCCTCATTGTATTTTTGATTTCAGGAGTCAGACATTTATTTTGCTTGGATTCAGTGGGGCTCTCATTGTTGCTTCTCCTTGATGAAGGACTCAGGTAATCCTTTTGTTTAGAAAGGAGCACATCTGACCTCTCAAAGGATGTAAAAGTGTAGCAGACCACATTTTCAACTTCCAGATCCATCAAACTTGTATCTATGTTGATTTCTACCTTTGCTCCAAAATCATTTAGTTGTCTGAGAAAGTTTTAAACACATCTGATTCATTTTCTTTCTCTTTCAGCCATTGTTCTAGATCACTTCCTCTGAATGGAGACTCCTCATGCTCATGCAGAAGATCAGTAAGAGCTGTATCCTTCTCCATGTCCCCACGGATTTTTGGCAACACAATCCCAAGTTTCTCCATGAGACTCAACTTGTAGTTGCAACAATTTTGCTTCATGTTTTGTAATTTGTCATTAAACACAGCAAAAGTCAAAGCAGGTGTGTCCTTTAGAAGGTCACTGCATTTCATCTCAATTGCGCTTAAACTCTCAATGACTGATTCAAAGTTTTTCATTAGATCTATGCGGATGTTTCTTTGAAGTTTTGCCGCTCTAGTGTGTAGTTTGTCCAAGGGAAAAAGCCACACTCTTAATGGAATGACCAGTTCTTTGTTCTCTCCCAACAATTTTGGAAGTTCAGCATAAATTTTCAAAGCATCTTCAAAAGAGGCTGGATTAGATAGTAACTGGAAGTCACCATAAAACGTACAACTGAATTTTTCAACTGCAGTTTTCTGATTGTCATTCATGTTCAGGTTGATATTTGCACCTACTGAAATGCCTTTTAGTTTATCCAAGGCAACTTGCACTTCTCCTGCTACTGTCTTTTCATTCTCATCTGATGAAACTTCTCTATCAAACACAAAGCAGGCATCTGCCCCATACAGCACTGCAGTCACTACATGTGTTGCTGTATCATTCTCAAAGACCTCATGGTGAGTTATATTTCCGGAAGCCAAGTGGTTCATGGACAGTTTTTCAAACTTAGAGGTTGAATGATAATGCAAGGTCAGTCTTTGCTGTTTGAAGGACTTCTTGGTGTCATTAAGGTACTTAGCAGCTCCACTAACATGAAGTAGTCCACCTAAAAGACTCAATTTCAGACAGCTGTCAATGTTTAGTATGTTAGATTTGTCTTCAATGGAGTCTGAAGCTGTGACTTTGAAACTTGTATTGATTTGGGGATGAGTGCGTATGCTCTGCTGCAGCTGCTCTTCATCCCAAAGAGTGATTCCTGTAATAAAAAAAAAAAACAATTTCAACAATTACATACACAATGTATGTTTAAACCTTAAAATATTAAAGAGACATGGTTTCCAAAAGTGCATTTCTCTACATCTTTCCATTAATTATATGCCTAAAACACAATATAGAAGCATTTTAGCAAACTATGTTAAGATACATGCTGGTGAACCTTAGTGTCTCCATTTTGTCTAAGATTTGTTTTTATTGTAGTTTCCTTTTTCTTTTTCTTTTTCTCTTTTTGAAAAATTGTGTCAGATTTTGCCGCAGTTTCCTTAATAAAACTGCTTTTGGGAACGACCTCATCTTATCCAAGTCAACTTAACCCTTAAATGCATACCTCGGGTCTTTAGTGACCCGGGACGTCATTCACTACCCTCCTCGTTCATTTTTTAAAGTTAGACATCAACCTTCTTGGTATTCCTCAATCAATTCATTATAAAGAATATAACAAGAAAAAAATCATAAAATTATAAAAGAATGCCTATTTTTGTATTCATTTTTTGTAAAAATTGTATAGGGTCACAAACGACCCGAGGTGTATATGAGTGTATGTATATTTTTCTGCACAACAATAATTTAAAGGTGCCCTTGACTCAAAAATTGAATTTACCCTGGCATAGTTAAATAACAAGAGTTCAGTACATGGAAAAGACATACAGTGAGTCTCAAACTCCATTGTTTCCTCCTTCTTATATAAATCTCATTTGTTTAAACGACCTCCGAAGAACAGGCGAATCTCAACATAACACCGACTGTTACGTATCAGTCGGGGTATACGCCCCCAATATTTGCATAATGCCAGCCCACGTTCCCAACAATTATCAAAGGCATTACACAAGGGCAGCCAGTTAACGTCTGGATCTGCACACAGCCGAATCATCAGACTAGGTAAGCAAGAACAACAGCGAAAAATGGCAGATGGAGCAATAATAACTGACATGATCCATGATATCATGATATTTTTAGTGATATTTGTAAATTGTCTTTCTAAATGTTTCGTTAGCATGTTGATAATGTACTGTTAAATGAGGTCAAAGTTACCATCGTTTCTTACTGTATTCACGGAGACAAGACTGTGGTTATTTTCATTTTTTAAACACTTGCAGTCTGTATAATGTATAAACACAACTTCATTCTTTATAAATCTCTCCAACAGTGTAGGACTAGCCGTTAGCCACGGAGCCCAGCCTCAGATTCACTCAGAATTAAACTTTTAACATCAAAATAAATACTTTACCCACATAATTCGAAGCATGCATACAGCATGCATGACGAACATCTTGTAAAGATCCATTTGAGGGTTATATTAGCTGTGTGAACTTTGTAAATGCGCTGTAATATAGTCGACAGCTCGTGTGGCAGGAAGCTCGCGTCTTAAAGGGGCGGCGTCGAGTGAAATCAGTGCATAGTTAATGGTGCCCCAAAATAGGCAGTTAAAAAAAATTAATTAAAAAAAATCTATGGGGTATTTTGAGCTGAAACTTCACAGACACATTCAGGAGACACCTTAGACTTATATTACATCTTGTAAAAAAACGTTCTTGGGCACCTTTAATCTTAGATGACGGAATAAGTGCAATTCACCTTTATTCCACAATGTCTGATACACAATGCTGAAGTGACGACTCATTCAGACAGAAAACGAAATAATAACAACATGAAATGGCTCAGCAATTTACTGCAAAACAAGTACTGAACGCAATCAAATATGACTGTAACTGTTACTGGATGGATCTGGTGAAGCTGTTAGCGATCGAAATATTGATTTTAAAGATTTGGAAAATTATATAGTTTTGAGAATACGTTTGAGATCGCGAATGGGCTCATATTCGTGACCTCAAACATAAAACTAGCCCATTATTTGCTGAATTTACTGTGAAATGAGCTCTGACGAGGACAGTGATGATGGCATAAAACATCTGCTCAAACGGAGCCCTTTCAAGCTCCAAAAGGTAACAAAATACGATTTATTTTATTCTTCTCTAATTGTTACTCTAATATCGGAGGAGTTTTATATTATCGCGACAGGTAGAGATCCTTCCGTGTTATATATTGATCCGGGTCGATAAAGACCCGAATATGTAAGAATGATTGGCGAAACAGTCATGCATTTAAGGGTTAACCATGGAGTCCACTGAAGGCAAGATTAATAAACAGTTTATTTGAAAAACCACAACAAGCAAACAAAACGATGACTTAAACTAAACTTCGCAATAAACATAACATAACCATAAAAGTAATCATAACCATGAACTTGACTTAACCATGAACAATCAAAGCTAGACAAGAGGCAATGGGAACATGAGGGCTATACTGAATATACACAAAGACTAATGAATAACAAGATACATCTGAACCTAATGAACACAGTGAACCAATCAAAACGTGACTCATAAGTTCACGGAAAGGCAGAAATGACAGAACTTACATGGCAGAAAGCAGCATCCTGTTTGTTTGCTTTATAATACAAAAGCACAATGTTTTGTTTTTTTTGAGATTGTACACTACAGTTTTGAATGATGTCTTACTCTTATCTGTATGACCATAAATGACAGAGTATAAATGATTATTTTACTTTTTTTTTTTATTTACATTTTAAGTTGTTTCTGCTGTTATAAGGAGACAAAATCATTTGGCATTGTGCAGATTTGTGTCATGGAAGTCTCACTACACTCCAGTAAAATGGGAATACTCAGGTGCCGATTCATTCACTGTCTCCTCCTGGAAAGGTTAAGTAGGCTCAGATGTAGATGCCACTTTTTCTCCTTCGCTCTCATCTTTCTGTGTGATTTCTCGAAAAATCTTAATATTGAACTTTGTGCACCTGCCATTGTTACTGCA
Source organism: Culter alburnus (assembly GCA_028476615.1). Lineage (NCBI taxonomy): Eukaryota > Metazoa > Chordata > Actinopteri > Cypriniformes > Xenocyprididae > Culter > Culter alburnus. The sequence continues at coordinate 2,726,789 of JAOTNS010003677.1, forward strand.
TGTTAATGAACTTTCGCACGCAAAGAACATGACAGTGTAGGCTGTGCACAACATGTGACATAATCAAACCAAGTTTGAAAACAGCAGTTACCATGCAGCATTGGCCAATTCATCAATTAGAGTAAAAATCAACAATTCCTTAATTTTTATTTTAAGAAGTCAGAAATCTGGGAGTTGAACATTTAGATGAGAGGGCCTAGGCCCTCCAGGCCTTCTCATGGCCTCACTACTGCTGTTTACACGGATCTGCGAAAATGACTAAAACCGCTGTATTATGCATGCCAGGCCAGTAGTGGGTGATGTCACTTTGTAAAGAAAGAAACCCTACGCGCCTGTGCGCATTCGCATTCTTTTAAGTTTTTAAAAACGCACACTTTAAAACCTAAAGTTTGCCAAAACACATACGTTTTCAGTTTTTAGTAGAAAAGGACAAAACGTCCCCACAAAGATGGCAATATCTGAAATCGTTGTCCTTGTGGGGACATTTTTGGTCCCCATGAGGCAAACAGCCTACAAATCAGACTAAATGATGTTTTTTTGAAAATGTAAAAAGGCAGAAAGTTTTCTGTGATGGGTAGGTTTAGGGGTAGCTTTAGGGTTAGGGGATAAAAAAAAAATTTCATAAAATCATTATGTGTATGTAAAGTCCCCATTAAACATGAAAGCACAATGTGTGTGTGTTTTGGTACCTGGTATTAGTGCATCTTTTCTGCAGTCATACAGCATACCCAGTTGGAAGGGTCTCCCCAAAGCAGCAGTTTCAATTACATTCACTCCTACTGAATCCATTCTTAAGACAAAGCAAAAGAACAAGAGAAAATGACCAGTTACCAGCTATCAAATCATGTCAAAACATCAGAGGTAAAAGAACAATATAATGGTAGCACTCAAAACATCATATTTCTTTTAATGTATAGTACTTTTGTACTGAACTTTTTTGAACATTATATTAAAATGAAAACTGAAAACAACTGAAAACCAAACAGCGTTCACAAATTGTCTCCCCCCAGTTTCACAGACAAAGCTTAAGCTATTCCTAGACTAAAATGCATGTTTGAGCTGTTTTAACTGAAAGCAACTTGTACTGACATCTCTTAAAATATGTCAGTGCCATTGTTTTGTCTCAAGATGCACACCAGTAATGTTTTTTCTAGGGTACGTTTATAAAAGCTACTTAAATACCCTAATTGAACTAAGGCCTAATCCTGGCTTAGTCTAAGCCCTGTCTGTGAAACCGGCCCTCTATGTTCACCATGTCCATTTCTGTATATAATAAAGAGTATAAACTATATATAATCACATCTTAGTGAGATATGTCACCATTTGAACCGCTTTAACATTTTTTTTTTTTTTGTTTTGTTTTTTATTACAAATTTATATCATTAGATATTTGAGTAAGTTGAAACACAATACTTAAGTTTAAAAGTGAAATTCAGCAATTTCTCTCAAAAAGATCCAGTTGTCACTGGTGCGCAATGAATTCTGGGATAGGCAAGGCTTCGAAGGATCCATCTATTGCAGGGGTAGGCAAGTTCGGTCCTAGAGAGAGCCGCTGTCCTGCTGAGTTTAGCTCCAACCTTAATCAAACACACCTGAACAAGCTAATCAAGCTCTTCAGGATTACTAAGGCTATAGGCAGCTGAAGGTTTTTTTTCAGGGTTGGAGCTAAACTCTGCAGGACAGCGGCTCTATAGGACCGAACTTGCCTACCCCTGATCTACTGTATCCTTCATTTCATGGGAAACGAAGGACGCATGGAGGATGCATTTGAAGGAACCTTCGATTTGAGACAGCCTTTGTCTCGCTGCAGTGATGCAATAGGCCTTTGAAGGATGCAGCCTCTGAATTGGGACGCAGCTAAGGTGTTCCCAAAAAAGCTGCATAGGAGACTTTCCCTGCACCCCATATTTTAATTTGATTCTGAATTTATGTATGACCTTTGCTATCATCCCCAAAACAGAAATCCTGTGTGATACTTCTCTTAATAATCAGTATACAATGCTTGTAAATTGTTCTAAATTATTTGTGACTGTTTTGTGTGCATGGCACAATAGACCAGTCAGAATCACATATTCTAGGACGTTTGTATAAGATTAAACTAATTTGGTTCAGTTTTTTACATTTTGTACAGAAGACACAAGAAAAATAACACATTAAAAAGACAAGACAAAATATTTAGTATATTAATATTAATATTCAGAAAATCACACATGTAAAACTTTTAGGATGCTTTCCATTTGCATGTCCTCCCATGCCCTGTACTTTAACTTTTGCTATTTTAAAATCCCATCTGTAACAAGTGGCAGAGGAAAGTAAATAATTATAAACTTTGTTGCAGTCCAGGTACATATAATGGTGTTCCCTGGTGGAAGTGGCCTCTTTTAGCAGGATAATGCACTCTGCCACACTGCACACAATCTTCAGGAACGGTTTGAGGAATATAACAGAGTTTAAGGTGTTGCCCGGGCCTCCTGATTCACCAGATCTCAATCCAATTGAGCATCAGTGGGATGTGCTGGACCAATAAGTTCGATCCTCGATGGCTCCACCTCGTAATCTACAGGACTTGGAGGATCTGCTGCTAATGTCTTGGTACCAGATAGGCTACAGGACACCTTCAGGGGTCTTGTAGAGTCCACGCCTTGGCAGGTCGGCGCTGTTTTGGCAGTGTGCGAAGGACCAGCAGCTTTTTAGGCAGGTGATCATAATGTTTGGTCATCAGAGTATTTTTTGTTTGGTTTGTTGTTTATTTATCTTTTTAATTATTATTTCTAGGTTCATATGCATCTTCTCCCAAATACAAGTATGCACCTCATGTATAAGCTAAATTATGTTATGGTTTAAATTCTAATATCTGAACGGTTTTACATGCCCATTTCAGCAGAAACTCCCATTTTAACTGGGAGAAAGAAAATTTTGTGACCAAGATATGCATGAATTGAAACCTTACTTTTTGCATTAATTTTAAGTTTTGTAAAATGATTTGCCCTGCCCACTTCAACAAACGACAATATCAGTTGATTTTTGGCAGTTATTACTGTGGCAATAAACAGCTGATTGTTGAAACAGATTATATTAAATCTTAACAACATTTTACACTTCAGCGTTATCTATTGTACTTTTACCCTATTTCAAAATATTGGGATGTAATAGCGCTTCTGGAGTTACATTAGCCTACAATCAATCAATCAATCAATCAATCAATTAATCAATCTTCGATCACAGACTCAAGGTCCAAATTTAAAAAGGAAAAACATTTAATCCGACTAAAAAGTAAATGAATACGATAGAAAGACCTTATCTTTTCAGTCTCACTTTTGAGCTTCCGACTCGAGGACGCGACGCAAGAACAGAAGGCTATACGAATAGAAGTTTAAATGCATTCAATAAATCAAATTACTCTAATGTGAAACTTAGGCTACTTGATTAGTTAAAGTATTTTTAGTGTTAGATTTACTTGCTAAAAGAAGAAAAAACAACTCACAAATGCATTTCACAGCGTTTAAATAGGTTTCATTTACATTCGATAATTATTTGTATTCTGTCGGCTCACACTTCTGTGTACAGGCCTAATTAAATGAGATTGCTGTCAACTGTAAATATACATTGCAATAGAGACAAGTAGGCTCCATCATTCTCACCAAATTCTTCTCAGCAGTCAGTCCACACAGCAAGAATACTGAAATGAAAAACTACTTGCCCAAAAATAAACTTTTCTAGGAACAAGTAAAACTGAACAACAGCGGAGCGAGATCCATACAAAAACACTTTCACTTTTACAGCTATATATAACCATAGTGACAAGAGACACGTAGTCCCAGAGCTGTTGAAAAACAGAGTTGCGACACTCCCATAGACTTCCATAGGAACTTTGGAATGCGGATTTTCAGTGATTCCGAAGTTCGCTCGCTGGTAAGTTGATGAAATTACTGCATTTTTGACATTTGAACGCATTTCCTGACCTCTCATGAATCTAGTCAATAGTTGTATTTTATTATTATTGTATTTTAATGTTTATTGGAAGATATAATAACGTTAGTTAGACTCTAATTGCAGCTAGCTTAAGTGACCAACACTTCACTAACTTTAGCTACCATAACCTGACGTCAGTTGGGCTACATTTACCTTTACGTTTAGTTCGTTGTCAAACAACGTTTATATTCAGTTATTAGATTTGTTGTTAATGTTAGCAACACTTAGTTGCCAGTTCATTAAAGTACCAGAGAATAACACAGTAAGGAGGTTGCATACCTAGTGGTGGCCACTATATTAGGAACACCTTTACAATTTAATTTAATTCAATACAACAGCTCTGCCATGAATTCTACTTTAATGAAGTTTATAATCAGCCAGAAATGTGTAAAATCAATACTGAGCTCATAGTTAAAGGTGATGTTTCACTACATTGTGTTCAGATGGGTTTCTTATTACATACATGAGGTGGCCAGAATATTAAACACATCTGGATAGAACAAGCAACAAGTGCAAAATCACCCCCACAAACTATGACCTCAATGCTTAATCATCATTAAAATTTACACCTTTATGACAGCATATAAAAAAAAATAAAAAAAATCTTTTCCCTTATTTGCATAATTTCTTGGATGAGCAAAATAATCACCCAGCTTCTTCCATAATGTTATTGTGTGGAAGAATAAAAATGTGAATAACAATAGTGGTTTGCATATAGATATGTATTTTTTTTTCTCATTTATTTTTATCTGTACTGGATTACATAGCCAAAATAACAGAAATCATGACAAATGTCCAAATAGTTATGGACCAAACTGTAGTTGTGTGCTCTCACTTCTGTAATGTCAACCTCGTGAAAATGTTATGAAAATGTGTATTTAATCTGTCCTTCAATGTATTAACCTTAACACTGTTTCCTCTTTCTTCACAACTCCCAGTTCTGTCCAGCAGCAGGTTTGACTCGACTCCAGACCCGGTCTCCTCTAGGGCCTGACAAAGGCCCTGTTTTCACCTGGAGTTAAAATGCATTTTGGTTGATTGGATCACAAGTGGACAAGGGAGACACATACACGTTTACACCTGGTGTTTTAATCCATCTCTTTTGTCCTCTTTCAACCACTTCTGTCCTGATTTCTTTGAGGGGGTGGGTAAATGTATGGTTTTTTATAGATCTTTCAATCTAACAGACAAAATAAGCTTGAGCAGTTTATATATGAACATGCCCAGAGATGACAGGAAAACATACAGCGAGCATCAGTGTTTGTTTCTGCTCTGACAGTCGCAAGACCAGCTGAACGCAGTGAGTGTGTGTTAGAAATCAGGGATGGTGAGAGAACATTGTGCTTGGTACGTTTTTCATCTTCAAACCAAACTTGGGTCTTCAGCCAACAAAGTTTAAATCCAATCTAGCTAGCGTGCTTCCCATAATGTTTACACGTTAGGTCAGTAGGCAGAGAGTAGACGGTCTTTAGTGGCAGTTCGAACACATTCGACCACATGAGCGTTTACACTATGAAAGCAGTCCGGTCGAATGCGTTTTCAAATACCTCTGGAAGTGGTCAAAAGTGGACAAACTCAAACCGTTTTAGACCCCATATATATAATTTTTTTCCCCATGCAAATAAAGCCATTTGAATTGAATTAATTTTTTAATTGAGATATATATATATATATATATATATATATATATATTACCTGTACATTTTAACAGACCACACTGTTAACGATAATGCCGTCTCTCTATCACTCTCCAGATACAATACACTACTGTAAGTGTAGTCAACGTAGTAATCAATTTTATTCAATATTTAATCAGTATTATGCGTTAATATTTACCGAAAAAAATGCTACAAATACAGTAATTGCTGTGAATGTGTTTTACGTTATGGGAGCAGCCCCTCTTCCCTCTAAAATGAAACACAAAAACTGATTAATGCGTTTCCGCCACTCCCCAGGAAAAAAAAGGCTATCATATGTATGTAATGTAAGTGTCAACGTAATAATCAATGTATATTATGCATCAATGTTTACGGATAATTGCTGCAAATATAGCTACAGCTGTCTGTCCCGCTTAAAACCATTCAAACTGGTTGACGGCATGGATTTGTTTGGAACTATTGAGAGCTACACGAACCACGTGACAGCGTGGCGGCGAGATCAAAGAGTGTCGCAACTCTCATATTTAACGGCTCTGCGTAGTCCTATTTATTCCGAGTTCATTTCATTTGCTGACATCTGCGCATTATCAGCATTTACTAACCAAAACGCAACTAATCGGAAAGGCGTGTGCACGACTCGTCTCTGTTTTTCTCTTTCTCTTTAATTCGCACTCACATCAAAGAGCTTAGAACCCAAGAGGCGACACCCTGAGTGGCAACAGCCATAGACATACGGCCGCCATTATGGGGTGAAAATATTAACTGGACCATAGAATCCTTCACATCTTACGCACCCAAAATCGGCGAATTTCACAACCAAATCAAAAGCGTACAAGAACAGTTTCACCAGTAAACTGTATGATTCCTACAATGTTGTATTGTCTTATATGTTTTATTTTACCAGTTGTGGAATCCAACCATTCAACCATCTGAGGTAGTTAGCCTACTTTATTGAGTATTTCCATTTTATGCAACTTTACACATTTATTAATAGTAAATTAATAATTAATAAATTTAATATCATCATGTTTGCAGCGAACAATATATTTCAGACCTAGTGGAGTAGTGATATCACTAGGTCTGAATTGAAATATGCTATATTGTAGGCCTACGTTTTAATGGATCACGCTACAAACATAATGATCTTATAAAACATGATGCATTGCTGTCTCCGTTATCGCATAATTCCCACTTTTGGACACTTTTGCTTTAACGGACATTAGACAAAACTGCAAAATCAAGCTGTTATATTCATATATTTAGCAAAGGTTTTGTGAAAAAAGTGGAAGGCTTACACAAAGTCTGTAAAATAAACTCTTAAAAGGATTGATGATCACTAGTGATAGTATTTTATTCTGTGTTGTCATCATTCAGGTTGGATTTCAGATTTAATGTACCTTTAAGAAAGCAGCTGATATTGCCATAGAAACTAGTGGACTGCCGACTCGCTTTCACCCCAAATGGCGGAAACGCAGGGCTGTTGCTGGGCGCGGGTGTTGCAATGGAACGTTCTATTGACTGTCGTTTCTTGTTAGTGTAGCTATATTGTTTGCTCACATTAACAAATTGCAAAGCTTCGTGAGCGTAAGAATTGTATTTTCACGACGCTTCTTTATATGACATTCTTATATTCCTTGTGGGATTTGTCAAAATCAATGTTTCTCTTGGCCAGTCAGCGTACATTTAATTAATATGAGGATTTCCAATGAAAATTCAGTTTAATACTTTCATGGTTGTGGAAAGGGGACGCAACTCGTGTATCTTTCCAAATGAAAATGATGGTAAATTAGTAAAATGTGTAGAGGGACCAGTTTGCAGTGGAGAATATATGTAGATTTGTGTATCATGATATAGGCTGGATATAAAAAGTCTACAAACGCCTGTTAAAACAGCTGGCTGTTTGTTTTTTTGTGATGGAAAAAAATGAAACAGATCATTAGAAGTTTTGCACCATGTCATTTCAGTTTATTTCTTTTTTTATTTGTAAACATCCTAATAGTGTAAGTTCTGTTGAATAGACCATTATGCCTGTCATATTTAACATTTACACTTCAGTCTCCAGTGACGCCATTAGCAGATTTCTGGCATCTTCTGCTATGTCATTCAGAGCTCTCTTCAGCATTATTGAGACTGTCATATAGGACATTCCTCCTGCCACCACAGAGCCAATAATAGGTATGACGCTTAAAAACATACTCAACTACGTCTTCAGCCACAGCCAGGGATGCAGCACCCAGTAAGGCTAATATTGAAGTTGGGGTTATCACAAAACGCAGAGGAGACTTCATCAGACTCTTCAGCTCTTCTATGCTCTTACCAGATCTCTCACAGAGCATCTGTAGGGATGTATCATCCAGACCAAACGCACTGTAGTACATTTCTGTCTGTTGTTTAACAATGGCTAAATCCACAGCAAATGAAAGTCCGGGAAGAGGAACTGTAGCCACACAAGCAGACAGGAAGGCTACTTTTGCAATGTTGTCCTGAAACACTTTCTTCTTATTCTCATTAATCTCATGTGTTATATTCGGCAAAGCCAACATCAGCACACGTCTCTTATGCTGTGGAAGCTCTTTCTCCATCCTCTCCTGCAGCTGATTTAAATCATACTTGCCGAGCTCCCAACCAGAAATCAGGAACACAACAGGATCCTCTATACCGATCTTTTTCAGACCTAGAAGAATTAAAAAGGCATAAAGCAGTATTACAGCATACATAATCATGTATGTATCATGTGATCTGTTTTCTAGCCAAAATATTGTCATGTCATTAATTGGATAACTAACCATTTTCACAATCCTCTCGGATGGTATCCAGTGTCTTTCTCAGGTCAAAGTTCTTCTTCCTCTTCTCAGCAGTAATGGTTGAGTCAATCTTAGAACGAACAAAATAAAACTTTTTTCCCATATTCTTGATCTCTTTGGCCAGCTGAGTGTGGCATTCTCTGAACCGATCTGAAGCAATGATGATGAAAAAATCATAGCGTTCAAACTGAACCAGTTCAAGATACTCATCGGCTTTGAAGTTTGGTGTTCCAATTCCAGGAAGATCCCACACTTTCACATTTTTGTATTTTGGGTGAAGGTAAACTTCAGGCTCCATAGTGGTTTCTACTGGGCCAGTTTTAGCAGAGCCTTCATCTTCATCCCCTAAACCCCTGAATGCATTGACAAACGTGGACTTTCCAGAACCTGACTCTCCCATCACACCAATGTTAAGTTCTACAAGATCTTGCTGTTTGAGGTATTCTTTGATTGTGTTTATGGCTGATGGGAGATCCTGGGTAGATATGGATTCTTTAAGATCTTCCAGTTCCTCCTGAGTTATTGTACAGTAATCTTCAAACATATCCATCCTAAAAAAAATATCTGTCAACAGTGTTATATAAAAAAAATTAAATAAAACAATTTAGCTGAAACTCAACAGTCATTTATTTTGAATTTTGTTCTATAAAGAAAATCCAGACATGGATCAGTTCCTAAATCTCACCTTTATGTTTCAGAGCACAAGATGCAAGAAGTGCTGTTGTTTCCTTCACAAATGTAGAATTCACTGTTGTGAGAATTCATTCAATACACCTGAATTACTAATGTAAAGCCTAAATGATTCATCTGGCAATATAAATATTGCATTTGATTAATTTCTAAAAGAAACTTGTATTCTAGCATATGTTTTTCATATAACAATATTGCTAGACACTTATACATTTATACATACTTGATAAATGTTTGTATTTTGCTGCCAACTTAAGCTGACGATCATTGCAATGGCGCCTTACCAAAATTTTCCGTGCAATTCACAGAGCAAGGCTTGAACACTGTTTGCGCAAACCAACAATAGTTTTCCACAATAGTTTCACTTTCACTGCCACTGAGAAAGGCAGAGGCTTGTAAATACTTGTCACAGCTATAGGACTATATATGGGCAGATTCCATTTGTTCATATCCGCGCATAAACACCACGTCCACGAGCGACGCAACGCGACACAATCTGTCACAAATCACAGTCAACCAATCAGAGGTGTGTTCAGTTCTCTCTTTCGCAACACGTTGCACAGATTTTAAGTGCGTAAAACTAAAAACACATAACTTAAACATTCACGATGCTTGTTCATATTGCATCCTTATTATGGTGGGCTATTACTTGTGGAACTTGGGGGATTTGTCATATAATATCAATGTTTCTCACCTTTCACTGTCAATAATGCGTCTAGAAAATGCCAAAACTTTCCACCAGAGGTCTCTGTCGCATCACTGGTTTTAAATGATAAACGGTCACGTCAGAACGCTTCAGATGTCTTGTTTGCTTTTCCCCCCTCAGAGATGTTTGAGAAAGTGCGCGCGCAGCACTGGAGTATTAGCAGGCTCAGGTGGTATTCTATGCATTTACAGCAAAGATGACACAATGACCTTTACTGAAAAGCTCCTGTTAAATGGAGAGTCTGTTCATAAATTAGTGTGAGGGAGGATAAATGGGGTCATAGCCTGTGACTACCTTGTTGAAAGATAATTGTGGAACAGATGCGACCGTTTTATTGAAGATAAAGATCATTGTGAGATCTGGATCTATTCGCAAGACATATAGGCCATATTTGCTGCTTGCTTTATGCACTGCCCTCAGAAGATAACGTAGAAACTAAAAAAAACTATAAAGAAACCAAAAAAATATGGACGTAGTGTCCGTGACGTCATCCGTAGGTATCTGAAGAGCATTTTTGAAGCCTAAAGTGGGCCGTCGCCATATTGGCAATCCCGGATAACTGAAAATGGTGGTTGGAACTGAGGTGCCTGGTTGCTGAAACCACACCAGCCTAGCGTGACATGACCAAGTTAGCTCAGGCTAAGGAGCTATCTGTCTATCTAAGAGACACTAAAGATAACAAGTTAAATCATTTAAAAGTTCTAGGGTTTACTGTCAATCTATGGTGTCTGTTTTACGATATAGATGCAACAGTAATATTGTAATTTGTGTCAGGTGTGCAAATGACAACACGTAAAATCAAAACGGGACCTCATACCTTTGTACTGAAATAGCGATCATGAGATGAATCCAATCCGTCATACTAAAATGTCCATGAGCATCCATTGAAAAACATCCAGCAGCACTTTTTGTCCACAAAAGCATTAAATCCATGAAAAATTGATATATTGTCCATTGTTTGCATCTCATTTCTTCTGAACGATCTGCTCTCCATCAACGTTCGTCAAGAAATTATGCAATCTGAGCACCAACATAAACAGAGCAATTGACTCATACATTTTGTGTTTACACGAGAGCTGGCATTGTTGTGCGAACATGCTTTGGATAATATTATTTTGTAAATAAAATGGTAATGTATGTTTTTTTTGCACAAGCAAAGCACTCATGTCGCTTCATAAAATTGAGTTTAAGCCACTGGAGTCACATGGAGTGTTTTAATGATGTATTTTTCCTACCTTTCTGGGCCTTGGAGTGGTAGTTGCATTGTATCTCTATGGAGGGACAGAAACCTCTCAGACTTCATCAAAAAGATCTTAATTTGTGTTCCGGAGATGAACAAAGGTCTTATGGATGTGGAACGACCCAAGGGTGAGTAATAAATAACAGAATTTTAATTTTTGGGTGAACTAACCCTTTAATTAGGTCTACTCACCCACATGTTGTTCCAAACCCATAAGACATTCATTAATCTTCGGAACACAAATGAAGATCTTTTTAATGAAATCTGACAGCTTTCTGTCCCTCCATTGACAGCCTACGCAACTACCACTTAACAAAATATTAATCTATAACGTGCGTTCATAAAATTAAGGTTAAAGTACTGGAGTCACATGGATTACTTTAATGATGTCTTTACTACCTTTCTGGGGCTTGAAAGTGGTAGTTGCGTATATTGTCAATGGAGTATGCTCTCAGATTTCATTAAAAAGATTTTAATTTGTGTTCAGAAGATGAACGAAAGTCTTACGTGTTTGGAATGACATAAGGGTGAGTAAATGACAAACCCTTTAACATAAAACTCCAAAAAATCTTGCTGCTGTTAACAAAAACCCCCAGTTCAACAACCAGTTCATTTTGCTCATAACATCTACATAGTTTCCTGAAAGTGATTTCAGATATTTATGTTTGATTAATTAATACAGACAAACACATCTTTATTTCTGTCTCTTTACCTCTCAAGGATGATGTTTTTTTAATGGTTACTGAATTAACCCTCTGTCCTGCTGTTGATGGTGTAATGCTCTGATGAAAACAACGAGAAGAGAAATGAGGAAATTATAATCAATGTAGCTTCGTCAGCATTGTCCTTATCTGGAGTTTCTGTTTACTGAACCTTCTGTCCGCCCATTATTTTCCCCACAGTTGAGATTTGTATGTTTGTGTGCCCGATTCATCGTGTAGACTATGTTTTATTTTGAAAACTATAGTTTTTGTTTAGGGAGTGTTAAGGGATAGTTGGGTTTAGATATCTCACTAAAACAACTTTGAAAGCCTATTGCTCTCTCACACACAACCACACACAAACAAACTCACACGTTTGTACACTGTGTTCCAAGGCACATCCAGCCCTTTAGAATGTTCTGTCCTGCCTCAGCACTATTTACCAACTCCCCATGCTGCGTGACACACGTAACATGAAATCTTATACAGCTCACAAAGATCAGTTTCATATGCTGCAGCTGCTGCAATGTACACACCAATACAAATACACAATGTATTTACAGGTGAATAATAATAGATATAACACAAACACATGTTGGGTTTCCATGTTTTATGGGGACTTTCCATAGACATAATGACTTTAGGCCTACTGTACTAACTATATATTCTAATCTTAACCCTAAACACATCCCTCACAGTAAACTAACCCACAATGTAGGGAATACCTGAACCACACACACATTTGTTTCACTATATTAATGAGCCCATTGCATAGTTTTTCATTTATTTTAAATCAGGTTAATGATATTTTCTATCACCTAACCCAAACACTACCCCTAAACCTACCCATCACAGAAACATGTGCAAAATACTAGATTTTACCCTCACAAGTATAGCCAAACCTGTACACACACACACACACATACACATTCATATACTGTATATGAATTAATTTAATTTACAGATCATTCACATAACAGATAAGATAGAATACACAAATATCACTGAATGAGATTATATTTGGGGGGTTGAAAGGATACAACAGAACCCTATTCAATATCATTAATAAGAGTTCTCTTCTCATTGTCATGAGAGTGAGCAAGATGGTGTTTGGAAAATCAATTGTATTGTAATTTAAATAAAGCTAAAAAAAAATGTCTGCATTTGACCATAGAGAGGTGCTATTGATGTTCATACTGAAAGGTCTGTTGTAAAAATCCCTGCTGTAGTCTATAACACATATTAATATTAATATTAATATTAATAATAATAAAATTCTTGAAAGTCAGATACAAAAAGTCTTAGATAAGTTTGTGTTGTTGATGTATGCTCAATGAAGTGGCACACAGGATGTGTGAGTTGGTCAGCACAACAGGCCAAAGGATCAGACAGGCACAGCAACAGCCGGTGGAGAACAAGGAAATAACAGGCGATAACCTTCTATCCTGTCCTTATGTGAATGACGTGAGAGAGTTCAAGCAAAGTAACACTCATTTACTTGCCGATAACCTCTGAGTGAGCTGCGAGGAAAAGACGGGAAACCTCCAGTGTGAACTCACCAGCTGAAGAGTTTTTGGAAAAGCATATGACGTCTGTTTGTCGCAGATATTCACAAATCAGATATCTAAGTAACACAATCTATAAACAAACTTTCTGCCTAATTAGAAATTCATTCGATTACTGGGCACAATTTGATATTGGGCTTCATCTGGTGGTTAAAAACAGTTATTTTTTTTGATGGTTCTAAACGAAGTGAATTGTTGCTCTTTAGCACATTGCATTAAAGGCACAATATGTAAGATTTTTGCAGTAAAATATCCAAAAACTACAGTGGCCCAGTAGTGCACAACACAACGAAATTAAAAAAGCAAACATAAGTTCACAACACAACGAAATAAAGCCACAACGCAACGGAATAAAGCCACAACACAACGAAATCGAGCCACAACACAACGGAAACAAGCCACAATACAACGAAATAAAGCCACAACACAACAGAATAAAGCCACAACACAACGAAATAAAGCCACACAACACAACGAAATTGAGCCACAACACAACGGAAATGCTCCCGACCACTTGGGGGCTCTCAGAGCTCGGTACTATTAGTATTCCTTGCCACTGTTCTATAAAGTCGACAGTCTTACAAAGATATCAACACCATGATTAGTTTTAAGTATGTAAACATTGTATATCGCCATGAAATATTAATTAAAAATCAACTACATGCACAATAGCTTCATATTTATACTTGTGAATGATTTGACGCGATACAGCACATGATGACGGGAACGTCTGCCAATTCCACCAAGTGGTTAAAACGTATAATTTGTATTCATTACAATGACTTTGGTTAACATTTAAAAAGACATGTTCAAATTCCAAAGCTTGTTAGTTCCTGTTTGTAAGACTGACAAGCTTTGGAATTTGAATATGTCTGTTTTTAAATGTTATAAGTAATTTTAATGATTACAAATTATACGTTTTAACCACTTGGTGGAATTGGCAGACGTTCCCTTCACCATGCACAGTGGTAGCACGTCAAATCATTCACAGGTATAAATATGAAGCTATTTTGCACGTAGGTGATTTTTAATTAATATTTCTTGTCGATATACAATGTTTAACATACTGTTAAAACTAATTGTGGTATTGATATTACTGCCCACTAGAACATTGGCAAGGAAAACTAACTTTACCAAGCTCTGAGAGCCCCTAGTGTTTGGGAGCATTTCCGTTGTGTTGTGGCTCGATTTCGTTGTGTTGTGGCTTTATTCCGTTGCGTTGTGGCTCGATTTCGTTGTGTTGTGAACTTATGTTTGCTTTTTTAATTTCGTTGTGTTGTGCACTACTGGGCCACCGTAAAAAACCACTAAGCCAGTGTTATATATTTTGTTCAGTTGAGTATTTACAATATCCCAAATGTTTCCAACTATTTGTAAATCTTGAGAAAATCGCGATTTTAATCAAGGATACGGTACGTGTCCGGGAGTCGCCTGTTAATGGCGTCATATCCACACTCCCTCGGTTTCCTGTTTTATTTTGTAGAAACCATGGAAACACCATAGACGCTTAAATATATTACATGTTTTATTAGACAAGGGAACAACTGTTTGGTTACATTTATAGACAGAAAATGAATTATTGTTATATAGCTCAAAATGTTAGTCTTATTGTATATTTTTCTTAATTTTCTGAGTACCATGCCTGAGAGAAAAACACTATTTTGTCAAGTAGCTAACTAATACAGCATTTTCTTCAACATACAATACATTTTAAAATTAATTGCATGCCATTTATCAACACCACACAGCATTTATTAATATGATATTCTAAAATTGATCTAGCTTACTGCAGTGTGCAAAAAGTCTTTTATTATGCCACAGTCGCCGGTGCTGCTTCCTCTTTTCCAGTCATGAGTATGAGGTAACACAGCTCTGTTTATCATATTAGATACATTTGACTGTGTTGAAAATGTTATAATGTTACTCTGTGCATTTGCTCAGCGGCTGCTATGAGACACTTGTTGCACAATGCAGATCAATTTTAGAATATTATATTAAATGCTGGATAGCTTGTGTTGATAAATGGCATGCAATTAATTTTAAAACAAATTGTATGACTGAGAAAATGCTGTATTACTGTTACTATAAATAAAGCTGCATCTGATTATGCTATGTTAGCTATTTGACAAAATACAGGTGCTGGTCATATAATTAGAATATCATCAAAAAGTTCATTTTTTTATTGTAAATTATTTTTAAAAATGAAACTTTCATATATTCTAGATTCCCTACATGTAAAGTAAAACATTTCAAAAGTTTTTTTTTTTTTTTTTTTTTTTTTTAAATTTTGATGATTAGAGCGTACAGCTCATGAAAGTCCAAAATCTAGTATCTCAAAATATTAGAATATTTCCTATGATCAATAAAAAAATGGATTTGCAAAATAGAAAAGTTCAAGTTCTTTAAAGTATGTTAATTTGTGCACTCAATACTTGGTCGGCAGCACATATTACAGCAAATTATTTGCTCCTAGCACAAATTACAGCATCAGTGAAGTGTGGCATGGAAGTGATCAGCCTGTGGCACTGCTGAGGCACTATTGAGCCTTCAGATCATCTGTATATTGTTGGATCGACTGTTTCTCATCTTTCTCTTGAAAATATCCCATAGATTCAGGTCAGGCATGTTGGCTGGCCAATAAAGCACAGTAATATCATGGTCAGCAAACCACTTGGAAGTGGTTTTTGCACTGTGGGCAGGTGCTAAAGTCCTGCTGGAAAAGGAAATCAGCATCTCCATAAAGCTTGTCAGCAGATGGAAGCATAAAGTGCTCCAAAATCTCCTGGAAGATGGCTGCATTGACTTTGCACTTGATAAAACACAATGGACCAACACCAGCAGACGTCACTGCCCCCCCAAATCATTACTGAGTTCAGAAACTTCCCACTAGACTTAAAGCAGCTTGGATTCTGTGCCTCTCCAGTCTTCCTTCAGACTCTGGGACCATGATTTCAACATGAAATGCAAAATTTACTTTTATCTGAAAAGAGGATTTTCGACCACTGTTCACTGTCCAGTTCTTTTTCTCCTTAGCCCAGGTAAGAGGTTTCAGAAGTGGCTTGGTCGTCTTTTTCCTGAAGATGTCTGAGTGTGGTGACTCTTGATGCGCTGACTCTTGATGACTCTTGAAGCACTCCGGCTTCATTCTACTCATTGTGAAGCTCTCCCAAGTGTTTGAATCGGCTTTACTTGACAGTATTCTCAAGCTTGCGGTCATCCCTGTTGCTTGTGCACCTTTGCCTACCCAATTTCTTCCTTCCAGTCAACTTTGCATTTAATATGCTTTGATACATCACTCTGTAAACAGCCACCACATTCAGTAATGACCTTCTGTGACTTACTCTCTTTGTGGAGGGTGTCAATGATTGTCTCCTGGACCATTGCCAAGTCAGCAGTCTTCCCCATTAGTGTGGTTTCAAAGAACAAGAGATACCCGGAATTTATACTGTAGGGATGTTCATTTAATGAAACTCAAATGTAAATATTCTAATATTTTGAGATACTGGATTTTGGACTTTCATTAGCTGTACGCTCTAATCAAAAATTTAAAAAAATTTTTTGAAATGTTTTACTTTACATGTAGGGAATCTAGAATATATGAAAGTTTCATTTTTTTAAATAATTTACAATAAAAAAAATGAACTTTTTCACGATATTCTAATTATATGACCAGCACCTGTAGTGTTTTTCTCTGAGGCATGGTAAAGCATGGTACTCGCAAAAAATCAAGAAAGTCCTGGAGCCTTGGTTAAAATTGCAATTTTCCCATGATTTACAAATAGAAGAAAACATTTGGGATATTTTAAGTACTCAACTGAACAAAATATATAACACTGGCCTAGTGGTTTTTGGATATTTTACTGCAAAATTCTTACATATTGCACCTTTAACTGTTTAATATATTTAATATAAATAGCATTATCATATATTGGTTAGACATAAAATACTAAATGTGCATACTTTGCTTGTGTAATAATTTTGTTGAATTAATGAATTAATGAATGTTTCAATTTTCTTAAAAATATTAAAAATAATAATCCATCCATTTTTCAAAGCACTTGTCCTAAGGTTGCAGGGATGCTGGAGCCTATCTCAGAGTCTCAGGCCAAAAATAGTAATTATTATTATTATTATTATTGTCCTGAGACTCTGATATAGGCTTCAGCATCAATAATAATAATAATTGTTATTATTATTATTTTACACAAGTTATTTATGCATGATTTGTAAATAAATAAAATATTCAAGCACAACAAGAGAAACAACTTTAAAAATGAAATATAATTATATAAATATAATTTCCATATGTATAATGAAAAAAACATACTGTGGAGATAATCCAAAACTTAAATATGCTTATATAGTTCATGAGAAGTTATTTATGTCCTATGATACATTACTTAGCTTGGATTAGATGTTTAAAATAACAGCCAGAACTCCAACAATGCCTGCCATAAATCTTCATTGTGAAACTTCAAAGATGGATAATATGTCACCAACAAAAAAAAAAAAAAAAAAAAATTGGAGACCATAATACATGGAGGAATTTACTTTCGGGTGAAAATTAAATTCCTGAGCTGATTATTACACAAGTCTTTTTTTTATGGCATCTTTTTCAGCTGTGTTGTGAAATGACTTGCAGGTGCAAGAGAAAGAGCGTTGTGTTATTTTATAGTCCTGTCAGAAAAACAGTGATGGTGTTCTTGTGTTTCTCAGTACTCTATTCTTAAAGGCCCGGTTTAGCCAGATGGCAGGCAGGGTGGTGCAGTGTCTCCCTTTCATGAGCCAAGTCAAACATGGGCCTCGGCCGTATAGGTCTCCATTTCTGCGGGCCTTGCACCCCGAGCACAAGAACAATGTGGGTTTGAAGCCTCCTGTGTTTTCCTCTGCCAGACACCAACAAGAATGAGAAGAATTCCAAGTTATTAGAGAGAGAAAGATCATGTTCTGTGGATTAGCTGAACGGCTAAAAATACTTTGATCTCCTAACAGACTCCAAGTAGTCTTGTATCTTGGAGGAAACACCGTATGCTGCACATTTTTAAGCCCATAAACTTTAGTGGAGGGGGAAGAATTTTGGAGAGCGATCAGTCTGGAGCTGGGTGGCCATAAGCAGATAGAAACCTCTTTGTGTGTCAGCACACACTGATATGGGATTTTATGATGCAGCACAGTTAGCGTTACTCACTAACTTGTGTCCAAGTCCTCCTGACTACAAATGTCTAATTAAAACTTGAACAAAGAGATTATATTAGGCCCTTAAGGATTATTTTCTTGATTAAAGGCAGTGGTGCATATTTGCATTACCTTTTGATTGTAGGCACCCCCGAATCTTTACAGCTAATCACCTTTATGCTTGAGTTTAGTGGTGGATAATCAAATGGTGCGTTCAAATCACTTTGGTCAGAGCAAGATGGTGATGTACTTTTTTCTACAAAAAAATACAACAAGATTTTTTAAACTCTGCTTCAGGAGTGTTTTTGTTTAATGTTTTTATTCAATTTATGAAGCTGCTGTAAGCTGAATTGTTATATAATTGTATAATACTTTACAATACAATAGTATTGTGTACATGCAACATAGCTAATTTTATTGTAGCTAAATAAAAATGAATAATTTAATTAATTTCAACAAATTATCCATGAATACAGATGCTTCATTCATCATGTCCAGTGAAAATGGTGCAAGTCATGTTGGACTATATTTTTGAGTTGAATTCACAGGAACACCACATAATTTAAAATACACAAATTTAACGTCATGTAAATTGGAACTTTCATTAAAGGTGCAATATGTAAGAATTTTGCAGTAAAATATCCAAAAACCACTAGGCCAGTGATATATATATTGTGTTCACAAGTACTTAAAACATCCCAAATGTTTCCAACTATTTGTAAATCATGAGAAAATTGCAATTTTAACCAAGGCTCCGGGACGTGTGAGGAGTTGCCTGTCAATTGCGTCATACCCGCGTTACCCTCGGTTTCCGGTTTTATTTTGTAGAAACCATGGAAACATCAAAGACGCTTTAATATATTACACGTTTTAATAGACAAGGGAACAACTGTTTTGATATATTTATAGACAGAAAACTAAATATTGTTATATAGCGCAATACGTTTGGTCTTATTGTTTAAATCTATTTTTCTTGATTTTTTGCGAGTACCATGCCTCAGAGAAAAACACTATTTTGTGAAGTAGCTAACATAGCATAATCAGATGCAGCTTTATTTTTAGTAACATTAATACAGCACTTTCTCCATCATATGTTTTAAAATTAATTGCATGCCATTTATCAACACAAGCCATCCAATATTTAATATGATAATCTAAAATCGATCTGGCTTACTGCAGTGTGTAACAAGTGTCTCACAGCAGCCGCCGAGCGAACGCACAGAGTAACATAATAACATCATTTTCAACACACTCAAATGTATCTAATATGATAAACAGAGCTGCGTTACCTCATACTCATGACCGGAAAAGCGGAAGCGGCGCCGGCGTCTGTGGCATAATAAAAGTTCCGCTGCTCGCAGCTGTGTTGCGCAATCGCTCCAGCGGCCTCATTCAGCTCCAACAACACTTAGTCCTGCTCTGCTTCATACTACAGTAACGTTAATAATCGCAACCATGAACACGATTTCTTCCCGAGTCCTATCCCGTTTCTTTTCCACCGGCCATTGAGGTGGAGACCACATGTCCCAAGATTCCGCGCTCAAACTTGGCATCATCAAGCTACGCCTTTGTTTTGAATAGGACTCTAGCGACCTCTAGAGGACATAAAATATTACATATTGCAGCTTTAAGCCCAGAGTTTCTGAGTTGGGGGCGTGTCAGTGAGAAATTAGGGTGGATGCAACAGATGCAGATGCAAAAAAAAAAAAAACATTTACAATAAATCTAAGTTGCTTATTCAAATATGATAGTATAAAATTATGATATAGAACAATATATAACGATAAAATCGTAATTTTATATTGATTAAATTAACAGCACCCTTATAAAAACATAATAAAAAACAAAAACACACCTGATGTGCACATTTTTTAGAAGTAGAGTTAAAAATCTTGCTGAAAATGTAAAGTTTTTTTTAGAATTGGTACATTGCCATCTTGCTGGCGCAATGTGACTTGAATGCGTTCGATGTGCCAGCTCTTAAATACCAACTTGCAGGAGGACTTGAACGCACCAAAAAAGAGTTTCCCCACTTGTAATTACGACTATAGTGGCATTCAGGTGTGATCAACTCGACGTAAATATAAGACTGCACAATTCAGCGCGTAGCGCTGAAACCCTATTGTAATTGTTACAATTTCCTGTTTCCAAGGATCGGCATTCTCCACTAAAAGTGATCAGGCAGACAAAACTGTAAGTCGTAGAGACTTGAAACTTTGAGGGCTGGTAGTACTCATACAGCCTACAACGTCACCAAGGCTGGCCTCGATCGGCCTGACGGGGGCGCTATAGCAGTCAAAAGTACGAAATGGCTCATAACTCCTGAACCATTAGGCCTAAGCTCAAGTGTCTCATATCGTTGGAATCCAAGATGCATGTCTCGGATTCGCTCGTCACCCTGGCGAAATTTTCTTTTCTTTTTTTTTTTTGAAAAACCTACTTTTGCAACCTAGTCCTAGGTTTTTCGCCTGATCGGAACTAAGTGCAGAAATGTTCTTTGGAGTCTGAATATCAATAATTATCAAAAAAAGTTTCACGGTCGCTAAGGGGCGCAAAATGTACAATGAGGGCAGAGCCACTTTTACTAAAATGGCTATAACTCAAGAACGAAATTAGATATTTGCACCAAACTCGGTACACGTGTACGGGCTCAATCTTTGGTCATGATAAAATTGCATTGATTAGACACTAGGTGGTGCTATAACTTGAAAAAAAACCATGAAAACAGCTGTAACTATGCAACCGTTAGTCTGATCAACTTGAAATATGAGGACATTGGCGTATCTCAAAAAACATGGCTGCCATCGGCCAATGAAGTTTAAGCACCTATTAGACAAGGTTAATGGAGGCCGATCAAAAGGAAACTCGGTGGTCATGTTCGACTCGTGGTTCTAGAGGTCTGTAAGAATTTTGAAAGAAATCGGCCACTAGTTGGTGCTAACGAGTTTTATGCCTCTGTAATCACATGGTGTTTCACAGATCCACACAATATGCACATCATTTGATAGATCTCCTCATGCTGAACAACTTTGCCTCAAGAACCAATGCTGTCAATCAAATCGTTCATTAATTATTCGTGAATATATACAAAACCTACTTTTGCGAAGTAGTCCTAGGTTTTTCACCCAATCGGAACAAAACCAGTGCAGGACAATTCTCTGGACTCTCTAAATCAATAATTATCAAAACTTTACCCTTTGGGTCGCTCTAACAGGGTCATTTAGAAAATGGGCGTGGCAAAATATACTCAAAAGCCTATAAATCCTAAAGGAAAACTCAGAACTTCACAAAATTAAGTGAGCACATGCAGCATATGACTCTAAAGAAGCATGCCAACTTTTATGGAGATTGGACCATATATGGCGCTATAACTGTTAAAAAGCTTTAAAAACCGTATGTTATATTTCAATGGTAAATTGCCTGTTTTGGATGAAAATGGTCAGTTCCTTCTTTGATTTAGGTGGTTACATGCTTGCTAAATAAAGCTGCTTTTTATGCATATGTGCTTAAAGGCCTTAAATGCTTGAACCCCGATAAATGCTGCTTGCAGCTTTAATTGTAATTGATTTTGAAAACAAGATAATTGAGGTAAAATGGTTATATGCCACTGCCACATTCTGTGTCCAGTATCACAGTAGTGCGCTTTCATTCCTCCCTAAAAGCCCAAATTAAACATCCAAAATAAGTGAGTGTTGTAAAATACTAAACTGTGGGATTTGCTTGATATTAAACAGTGTTATTAAACGCTGAATAAGCCACAAAAGAGACTGTTTCTGAGGCGGCTTTCTGTGTGTGTGCTCACAGACACACACACACACATACAAACAAACAAAAAAATTCAAAATGCCTTTTTGGAGAGTATTCACATAAACACTGTGGGTTATGTCTTAAGTAAACATACACAGTTGAGAAAGAAAACACGCGTGTAACAGTATATTGGGTCCGTGCATTAGCTCTTAAAGTGACAGCAGCCTAATATTCCTGCTGCAGTCTGTCATTAATGATAATCAAACAACAAATGACAAAGGAAAATCACTCACTGATCTTGACTAATTAACTTAAGTAGCTTTAATAAGGATTAATCTATATTTGATGTTTACAGTAAGACTGCACAGTGCTATATTTCAGTGTTATTGTACATTTGATTATTCAGTTTTCTTTGTTGTAGGCTATTACTTTTCTGAATACCACTGTTAGTACATTTTTTTCTGAAAAACTTAAAACACTTTATTTAATATGTATATTCATAAGTCTGTTTGGTTTGTAATAAGTTACTTTGTTCTTACTGTACTGCTGACTGTTTACTTGTCTTGTGATTATTTTGAGGACCTTTTTTCTTACATTATAGTTAACCTATTAGTTTTTGCTGAAGTATCGATAATTGTAAAATTTCACTGATATTTAAAATCACTCATATCGTGAAATAAGAATATAATAATATATCCTACTAATAATTATGTTAAGTAATTGTGACTTCAATATTGAACAAAAATAATCATGGTTATGATTTTTGCCATAATCGAGCAGCCCCAAGTAAATATGATCTTTCCTACATGACTTGAACACACCAAAAGTATTGTTAGCACATTGAAATGATTGTTTTAAAAAATTAAACTGAGATGTCAAACACTAAATCTATAGAAGCACACTTCACCAGCACACCAATATTTGGCTGAAGGCCAGCCTTAATAACAGCTGTTGCAAGTAACACATAGCAACACCCTTGGTATGTTTCATAAACGTTTTGTAGATGCTGACACATATCCCTGTGGACCACCGACCACCCCATATAACTTGAATAGCTCTGGTACTGCACTGCCCTTTGTGGCTTACCCATCAGCGTACTTGAGAAAGAACTAGAACAAGAGTAGAAGTAGACATGAAATGTTCTCTTGTCAGCCCCTTAAGCATGGCTAATGTGTAATTTGTGTTTACAGGGGAGGTTAAGACTGTGGCTCTCCTCTGTGGTAATACTGAAAGTCACTCACTTAAGATTTTCTCTGATTCTCGTGGAGGGGAAAAAGAGAGAAACAGGGTCCACAAAACATCTGTATCCTCCAATCATTTGTCAACCAGTGGAATTTTTACATAACATGGCTTCCCAATGTAGGAAATGAGTGTGTTTATGTGGTTAAACTATTTTCATTGGAGATTTTCAGTGGGAAATTTCAATTCAGAGAAACTTCAATGACTCTTTATGTTAGGGATGAGTGAAACCACATTTTATTTTCAACCCAATACCAAGGCCAGTTATTTCTTATATCGATACCACTATTAAATTATTTTTTCTTTGATTTCCTAGGATAAAATGGATATATCCATGATTATAGCATTTAAAAGCCATTTTTAACATAGACTGATTTTTTGTGTTCAATTTATTTAACCCTGTAAAGCCTGACATATGAAATGATAGTCAGAACAGTCATTTTTTCTTTTTAAATGAAACATTGTATTGAACTTTTAGACCCGGGGTGTCCAATCCTGCTCCTGGAAGACCACTGTCCTGCAGAGTTTAGCTCTAAACCCAATTAAACACACCTGAAGCAGGTAATCAAGGTCTTGCTTGTCATGCAGAGATGCCCTGCATCCCAATGCATCCCTATCTACCATATCCGCCCTAAATAGTATTGAATATTACTAGTGTCACATAATATTTAGGATGGATGGAACGCACATTGAGACGCAGACGTATGCTATACGTCCCAATTCGCCTACTTATACTACGCCCTAAAAATATGTACTCTTTCTGTGAACAAAAAGTACTTACTTTTGAGTGTGTAGCAAAAGAGTAGACAAGCTTTGGGACATACTATCACGTCATACAATCTCTGTCGAATCCTGTCACCGTAAACTGGCCTGTCAATCATCTTACATCCTCCACATTTCATTTAGCTAATTTCCTACCGTATAAATGCAGCATGTTGATCTGCAGTCACGGGTCTTTCATGTGGAGAACTCTCCTCATATTAATGCATACTGATGCATTTAAAAGTTAATGGCCAATCGGATCTTTATAAAAGTCCACACTGGTATTTGCAGATGAAAAATAACACAGATAACATTAAATAAATATTTTCTATCAGGTTGAACTGATTATTAGTCACTCAAACCTCTCAGCGTCGATCGCGCATATCCGCCATGTTTTGTAGTTTTTTAACACTTTTTACTCGTGTTTGTAGTTCTGAACTGAATCATCGTCCAAAGCGCAATGGGTTGTGGGCAATATTAGCCTTATAGTGTGCACGGATCCACACTTCGAATATCTACCAGAAATAGTAGACCATCCGGGGACTTTTGGCATACTCTTTTTCAACATACTATGCTTTGGGGCACACTTATTTTAATCTCACATACTATTTAGGATGGATAATATGGACATTGGGACGCAGGGATGGTCTTATTATTGGGAGATATGTGGGTCATAGCTCTACCATTGGAGAAAGCATAACGGCTAACTTATATCATGTGTAACCAATCACATTGAATCAATCATTGTTTGCAGATAGCATAGAAATTAATGAGAAGTGCCTGTCATGCAATTGTCCGTGATTTCTTTTATAAAACAGCATTTTATTTTCAGTGTTTACTCTAAAAATAGATCAAAACTAATGTTTAAGAGCAAACATGTTGAAGATTAGCTGATGAGCTGTCGATTCATTAAATGATAAGCTATTTCCTAAAAAAAAAGTGGTTTATTCATAGTGAAGCCTCTCCTCCATTTACATCCATTAAAAAAATGGCCTCTTGTCTCCTTCCCTATGTACCGCAGCATTAGCAGGCATTATGCTTTTCTCTGCTAAGGTTGCAGGCTTCCCTTCATGCCTTTGGGCACTAGAAACTTTCAGGCAGGTGTGTTAATGCAAGCTGGAGCTCAAATCTGCAGGACAGTGGCCCTCCAGGACCACTGGAAACCCCTGCTTTAGAAAAAATATTAAAATTAAAATTGCATATATGTTTTGTATATACACTGATCAGTCACAACATTAA
Organism: Culter alburnus; assembly: GCA_028476615.1. Classification (NCBI taxonomy): domain Eukaryota; kingdom Metazoa; phylum Chordata; class Actinopteri; order Cypriniformes; family Xenocyprididae; genus Culter; species Culter alburnus. The sequence continues at coordinate 2,752,287 of JAOTNS010003677.1, forward strand.
AACCTCTGACAGGTGAAGTAAATAACATTATATTATTACAATGGCACTTGTCAAGGGGTGGTCCGATCACACAGAAGAGCTACTAGCTCAAAAGGCTGAGAAGCCCTTAATGCTGGCCATGATGATAGAAAGGTGTGAGTACACACAGTGCATCGTATAGGGCTGCGTAGCTGCAGACGGGTCATAGTGCCCATAATGTTCCCTGTAAACCTTTTGAATGTGCCTGCAATCGGAACTGGACCAACTGAACCGTAACACATTCCACCCAGCAGTGGAAGAATGTTACCTGGTTTGATGAATCACCTTTTTGTTTTTTTTAGATCAGGTGTGTTTCATGTTCCTGTGGAAGACAGGATGCACTATGGGAAGAAGGCAGGCCGGAGGTGATACTCTGTGCAATGTTCTGCTGGGAAACCCTGGGTCCTGGCATTCCTTTGACACGCACCACCTACCTAAAGATTGATGCAGACCACGTACACCCTTTTATGGCATTGATGTTCCCCAATGGCAGTGGTCTCTTTCAGCAGGATAATGCACCCTTCCACACAGTAAAAATTGATCAGAATGGTTTGAGGAACATGACAAAGAGTTCAAGGAATTGCATTGGCCTCTAAATTCCCCACATCTCAGTCCGATTAAGCATCTATGGGATGTGCAGGACCAACAAATCCAATCCATGGAGGCCCCCACCTCGTAGCTTGCAGGACTTAAAGGATCTGCTGCTAATGTATTGGTGCCAGATACCACAGCACACCTTCAGAGGTCTTGTGGAGTACGTGCCTCAACGCATAAGAGATGTTTTGGTAGCTCCATGGGGACTTACACAACAGGTGGTTTTAATGTTGTGGCTGATCAGTGTATACTGATGCCCATGTAGTGAGAATATGGAGCACATGCTCGATGAAGGGAAAAAAACCCCCACATTTTTATTCAGAGGCCATATGCAATTTGGTGCGGTTGCTGTTATATATGTCTGAAATAATATGAAATTCTGATCAGAATTTTTTTAGATTTTTTATAATAGTATTGCAGACTATTTACATAAAATGCATGTACAGTAAATGTCACTCTGTATCTCTTATTAAGATTATATTTAAATGCTTAGTTTTATATCAAAGCTCTGTAGTTTTTATTGTGTGTGTGTGTGTGTGTGGCATATAATGCAATGCAATACAGTGATGACTGAGATGTGCCTGTTGTATCATATGTGATTGAAATAAACCTAAGTTGCTTCAGTCCAGTAAGTGTGCATCTTGAAATATTACTAACAATATGTTATTTTTACAATTAATGTATAAAATAAGTAAATATTTCACAGCAAAAATACGTGTATCACAACCTGCAGGTGGATGCTTTTAGAATTATACTAAAAGGTCTTTTATTTTCTAAAAAACAGGTACTACAGGTTTTTCAGCAAAGTATTGATCATGATGATCATTTACAAGCCTTAGAAATTAATGTAATAAGTCTTTTATGTAATGTAGGCTCTAGAAGACTGTTAGACTGATGTCACTTCCAAAAAACTTACAAAAAACTCCAAGAAAACAACTTTAAATACCTTGCCTAAATATGAGGCTTCACCAGGCAGATGAGATGCTGTCTCCATCTGAATTGTGTAATTCCAGTGTTGAGTATCAGTCCCATAGGAGCATCTTATAACCGCTTCTCCAGGAATTTCAGAGGCGTGTCCCACCAGGTTTGGCCAAAGGCCACATTTCATGAGATGGCTGTGTAATCCAAGCAAACCCTCCCGCCCTGATCCTGTCAACACCCAGTGTCCACCACTCCTGGAACTGCTTTCCCAGTCTCCAACGTGTGACACTTCAGCTTCTGGAAGAGATGAACACCTCAGATGGATTCGGTATTGTAAATTCAGAAAGATGGCAGATGTTTAGAAGCTGCAACCTGATTACCAAGCAATTTTATAAATCATCAGATGTAGGGTAGGTCTCATGTGCTGTAATGCATAGACAGAAGGTACTGGTGGTGGTGATGGCAATGTTCAGGAGAATATGAGGCCATATCACTTACACACTGCATGTGTTTTGTGTACAGAGTTGTGGTTTACCCACATGATTATTGGCTGGGAAGAAGTTGTCCTAAATAAATGTAAACAAATAGAATATGTTGTAACATTATTTCACTCATTTATTTATAAAAGAGTCATCTATTGCATGAATCTGACTATTCCGGTCACATTGTATGCTTTTGATTTGTTTTTAACTGAACTGAACTCCATCGAAACATTTATGAGTAAAGGCCTGTACACACCAATGACTATAACTATAGCTATAAGTTTTTAATAATCGTTGTAATTCTACAGGGAAGTCCACACCACAACTGTAGCCAAATGAAAGCACACAGAGGAACAATATACACTGCGTCCCAAATCAAATACTTCCCTATTATATAGTATAGGAAAAACAGTACGCCAAAAGTGTAGTATGAATACTACTCATATTTATGAACCACATACTAGCATACTACTTTTACTATTTCTGCCATAGAAAGATATGGTAAAAGTAGTAAGAGTAGTATGCTAGTGTTCCTATTCAGAAGCTGACACTACCCATATTCATACTATATAGAGCGTACTTTTTTAATGGCAGTGAAGTAAATTCAAATTCAAATGTAGCCTACTTTAGTACCTACTCAGAATGCGATGTCGGATGCAGCAATGATCCTTGTTGATCAACAATAAGAACATTGACAGCCAATTATAATCCATCTGATTTTAAAGAGCTCAAGCATAAAAGCAGAAGATGACATGCATTGCATGCTTAGAATAAACATAATGTAATCATTATTGGTCTCACCCTCAAGCCATGGCCATGACTATCTTCTTTCAGATGAACACAATAGGATATCCTATTGTGTTCATCTGAAAGAAGATAGTCATGTATATATATACAAACCCGATTCCAAAAAAGTTGGGACACTGTACAAATTGTGAATAAAAAAGGAATGCAATAATTTACAAATCTCATAAACTTATATTTTATTCACAATAGAATATAGATAACATATCAAATGTTGAAAGTGAGACAATTTGAAATGTCATGCCAAATATTGGCCCATTTTGGATTTCATGAGACATTCCAAAAAAGTTGGGACAGGTAGCAATAAGAGGCCGGAAAAGTTAAATGTACATATAAGGAACAGCTGGAGGACCATTTTGCAACTTATTAGGTTAATTGGCAACATGATTGGGTATAAAAAGAGCCTCTCAGAGTGGCTGTGTCTGTCAGAAGTCAAGATGGGCAGAGGATCACCAATTCCCCCAATGCTGCGGCAAAAAATAGTGGATGCAAAGAGTTTGAAGTTATCATCATCTACAGTGCATAATATATCATCCAAAGATTTAGAGAATCTGGTACAATCTCTGCGCATAAGGGTCAAGGCCGGAAAACCATACTGGATGCCCGTGATCTTCGGGCCCTTAGACGGCACTGCATCACATACAGGAATGCTACTGTAATGGAAATCACAACATGGGCTCAGGAATACTTCCAGAAAACATTGTCGGTGAACACAATCCACTGTGTCATTCGCCGTTGCCAGCTAAAACTCTATAGGTCAAAAAAGAAGCCATATCTAAACATGATTTTCTTTGGGCCAAGGCTCATTTAAAATGGGCTGTGGCAAAGTGGAAAACTGTTCTGTGGTCAGACAAATAAAAATTTGAAGTTCTTTTTGGAAAACTGGGACGCCATGTCATCCGGACTAAAGAGGACAAGGACAACCCAAGTTGTTATCAGCTCTCAGTTCAGACGCCTGCATCTCTGATGGGTATGGGGTTGCATGAGTGCGTGTGGCATGGGCAGTTTACACATCTGGAAAGGCACCATCAATGCTGAAAGGTATATCCAAGTTCTAGAACAACATATGCTCCCATCCAGACGTCGTCTCTTTCCGGGAAGACCTTGCATTTTCCAACATGACAATGCCAGACCACATACTGCATCAATTACAACATCATGGCTGCGTAGAAGAAGGATCCGGGTACTGAAATGGCCAGCCTGCAGTCCAGATCTTTCACCCATAGAAAACATTTGGCGCATCATAAAGAGGAAGATGCGAAAAGAAGACCTAAGACAGTTGAGCAACTAGAAGCCTGTATTAGACAAGAATGGGACAACATTCCTATTCCTAAACTTCAGCAACTTGTCTCCTCAGTCCCCAGATGTTTGCAGACTGTTATAAAAAGAAGAGGGGATGCCACACAGTGGTAAACATGGCCTTGTCCCAACTTTTTTGAGATGTGTTGATGTCATGAAATTTAAAATCAACTTATTTTTCCCTTAAAATGATACATTTTCTCAGTTTAAACATTTGATATGTCATCTATGTTGTATTCTGAATAAAATATTGAAATTTGAAACTTCCACATCATTGCAATCTGTTTTTATTCACAATTTGTACAGTGTCCCAACTTTTTTGGAATCGGTTTGTATATATATATATACTATATATATACTATTGTGTTATAATGGTAGTGAATGGGGGGCGAGATTTTGAAGCCCCAAAAAATGAATCCATCCATTATAAAAATAATTATTCTATTGATTTTTTTTTTTTTGTGCATTCTCCTGTTACAAGTTGATAAATTTCTGTCCAAATATCAATTCTGTCACAAAAAAGTTGGCAAATATGGAACCATGAGACTCAGGCCTTTCTGACGATATGTGTTTTGTCAAGATTAGAAAAGGTTTTGACTATAAAGTAGCTAAAATAAATAATATGTAATATTAAACCTAATATATGAAACCTGACACCACCCACTAGGGGAGGACCTCACTAAAAGAAATTAAAGTACAGTTTCCATGGTAATGCAACATCCGTTACCATGGAAATTTCAACATGGTTTTCACAGGCTGAATCTTGAGTTCGTAAGCTTTCGAATGATACCACTTTATGATGATTACCAAAACATGTGATATGAAAAAAAGGCAATAAATAAAAAGAGCACCATGTTGTCCACCGGTGGGCCGGTGACACTTAAGGGGTAAAGGCCTTCTGAAGGGAAGTGATGGGTTCTTGTAAGAAAAATATCATATTTAATAATGTCCAGATGACCGTACACATCGATTTGCGGTGGAAGAGTAACCCCTGAACTATCCCTTTAAAGTCAGCATGAAATGGAAGTTGCAGTCTTTTCTTCCCTATAGTGACGTATAGGGTGAATTCAGGTCAAATAGGACACTTTTTCTCCCCAGTCATCTCAATGTCAAAAAGTTTCCTAATTAAGTTGTGTGAAATACTTTTCTACAAGAAAACATGTAGGGACTTAATTTTCTATCTGAAACTGATTAGATCCTTGTCATTTGCTATTACTGTGATCTCATGTGAGTGACAGGTTGTCCCGCCCTTGTGCTGTTAAACACATACTCAGAGAACAGGTGCCCTTGCAAGAGGGAGGAAAAGCTTTTTTGATTCCAAATTATGATGGTACATGATTTTTTTTTATCATACATATATAGTAAATACAGCAATATTCCATAAAAAATTAAGAATTTTCAATTTTGATTTCTTTGTGACTTTAGGTCTTCCCTAAAATGTGCTGTTTTTACCTTGTACTTGAAGGTTGTAATTCTTCCTGATTGGCTTCTTGTTACTTCTTATTTAGAAGATGTGCTCATCCTAGCACAGATTAAATAGCCATTTGCAGATCATCTTAAAGGCTACCCCTGAATTTTGGAACAATGGGTTAAAGTGGGCGGGTTGTAACATAGGAGGTGTGTCTTGTGCAAAGGGGGCGGGGCTGGAAGAGTTCCTCACCCTCGTGTGTTTGATGCAGTCAGCTGAGCACAACTTGTGCGGACGCGGCTCTAATCTCGTACAACATGCAGGATCACAAGGAAAACGTTTAACCCTGTGCACAGTTTGTCATTCCACCGTGTACAGAAAACAATCCAGTTAAATACCCTCCCTTTTAATTCAACTTCTCCGTTCTTTTCCCGTGAAGATTACCAATTTGGAGGTGAGTATGCCAGACTGTTTGGATGGATGGGGGGATGTTTTGAGAACATATGGTTTCGTGCTCATGCTTTTCTAGAGATATGGGGGATATGATTTAGGAACATCCATTTATAACGTGTTTTGTATGTAATTTGCATTAAAACACACCAGTCAACAAAGGAGTAGCTTAGCCTATAGTTTACAATAGGGTCGACTTAAAGTAAACTTGCACACATATAGGTTTAATGAGTGAAACGGTCTCGAATAAAGTCAGTTCTGCTGCCAATATACCGGTAAACTCAGCGCAGGCGTGTTTACAAACAACTGAAAGAGTCTATGTATTTTTATGTCGTATAGATTTTCTTCTCTGTCTTACTGTGAAGTTATATTTTCATTAGGGTCGGGAACCGGATTTATTTTAAAATATTGAAACCGAATGATTGTCATGATATGATTTCCAAATTTTGTTAATAGTTATCGGACGTGCATTCTTCCGCCGATGCGGATACCGTATTGAACTATTGACAGTTTTTTTTTTTTTTAACGCACTACTAACGTTACTCCGCAAAGCACCGCTACTGGGTAAACATCGCGAAACACTAAAGTAGTCCCCGCGTATAACTTTATTTTTAGTGGAATAAAAACATAGAGTGCGACCAATGTAGTCCAGTTCGCCAAATAAATGAATTCCGTGAGCCGGCTGTTTTTAGTGAATCAAAACCATTCAGCACGACTTGTGTAGTCCAGGGATGAACAACTTGGAGGGCCACAGTCCTGCAGAGTTTAGCTCCAACCCTAAAAAACTCAGGAAAAGTATTCCTGAAAACATTGATTAGCTTGTTCAGGTGTGTTTGATTAGAGTTTGAGTTAAATTCTGCAGAACAGTGGCCCTCCAGAACCGAAGTCGCCCATCCCTCATATTCACGAAGGAATGACTCCCATGAGCCAGTTCTTTTGAGCGAATCAGAGCGCCACTTGTGTAACCGTTTTCAGAGCGAATGACTCTTATGAGCCGGTTTTTGTAGTGATTCAAAAGTACTTATGGTTTTTGAAATACTTACTGAACAGTTGTTACTTTCGTCGTGTTCGAAAAGAAGCAAGAAAAGTTACTGTGTTATGGCGGGCACGTGTGAGAGTGTTAGTTACTGACTGGTTGTGTGAATGAATTGTATATTTCGGATTTGATTTATGTTGAAATCTGACATTGGTAAGTCCTGTGATTCCTATTCTGAATGTTGATGCAGAAATTGCACATTTGGCCTTTTTTTTTTTTTTTTTTTTTTTTTTACCCGTGTTTCAGACTTTTATATTTGGTTTTAAGATTATAGTTCTAATAATCTCATATGAGAGGAGTCTCATGCTTGATATTGTTCTACAGTGTGCTATTAGACTATCAACTTAAACATAATTAATCTTACATTATGGCATTGTGCTAATGTTTGATTTGCATGTCACAAATGCAACTGAGCAGTTTTTCATTGCCCAAAGAAATTGTCCAGAAAAGTTATGTAATATTCTTGTGCGAGAACTCTCTCTTTCTCTCTCACACGCTAACACAAAGGAGGTGTATCTTTTTTTCTTTTGTCAAGGAAGGAAGGAAAGTTGTTTGGTGGTTCTCTAACAATAGACTTGCCGAGTGCAGGGGTTGGATTTTAAAAGGCATGTTCAGGCACACATATATGAGTTTGTCATTCTCCCTCTCTCACACACCTCAACTAGAAATGTGTGGGTTTTATTTGGCAGAGATTCTGCAGAAAGAAATGAAGCAAGACGACAACTCCAAATTACTGCCTCCAGGGCTAGAGAGTTCAATTTAATGTCACTTTAGTTCACAAATTCACATGCATAGTGCTTGCTAAGGGAGGTAAGAGTAAGGAGAATCTTGATAACAGCAAGCACGTCAACATATTCTTGTTCAGATGGCACAGATTGTACCTTACTTGACTTATCCCCATATTTTTGGGCACTGGTTTTATCTTTAAGCCAAGGTGACATGTTAGTATAGAATATGTAGCCTATAGTCATAAAATTAGTTATATAATTAGCTGTTTGAGATGTACAGTAATGTGAAGGTTATTTATACTGACAATAGTTTGTGGCAACAAAAACGACCATAAGTTATAATTTTTATTGAAAATTTTAGTTGATAAAGGGATAGCAATTTCCTCCTTATTCTTCTTTATCTCTCATTATCCTCTAGTCTCTCTGATGTTGTCTCCCACCATCCTACTTTATTTGGCTACATCCCTCAATCTTTAGCTTCAGATGTAAGTGTTAAATTTCATCCTAAAAATAAACAAATCACCATGTACTCCAGTCCTGTGAAACAGCAGTTGGCTTGCTAAAAATGAGAAATAGAGAAAGGAGAAAAATGTGGAAGAATAGTTTATGCACTATTATTAGCTTTGGCCACATAGAGTCTTGGGGGGAAAGAGAGAATAAGGAAAAGTGCAAAGGTTTTGAAAGGGAGAGTAGTGTTACATGTGCTCTTAATTTAACCGTTGGTGACTGATCCAGACCCAATGTGTTTGTTTTGGTCAGAGCTGCTGAAGTCTATACAAAAGTGGTTTCGGTCAATCCAAAGCTGTTCTATTTAGAGCAAAAGTGCACTAAAAACTACACATGGACTGTCATCCAACCCATCAAACTCATCCAAGCCATCAAACTCCGCTGGCTCACATGGACAGTTAGTGGGAACTCGTGTCGGTTTGCGTTGTGCTTCAGTCTGTCTCCAGTCTGATTTTTCTTTTTCTCGCTAGCTCTTTTGTTTGTGTGTGGTCACACGGGTGGTCCATGTTAGAAAGATTCTGACCTGATTTTGGAGTCTTGGAACACACACATACCCAGCTGCCTCCGATGGACCGTCGGTCTGTCACAGGGCAGTAGCTCTTTTGATCTCCCCACCGTACCACCACTGCTGGCTTCCAAAGCCTAAAGATCTTCAACGCAATCCAATACGACACAATGCACTGTTCTGACTTTTTCCCATTCACAGCAAAAGCTTAACCTTATTTTGTATGTTTTGAATCAATTCGTGTTGACCTTTGACCCAAATCACCCTATTAGCCAGGATTACTATTATAAATGTGGAAAACAATGAAATATCCAGTATCCAATGATATATATTCAGTATTGGTCAATAACATCAGAAAGGCCTTACATCAGCCAAGAACCAACATAGCTTGATGTGTAAGAAAATGAGCCTCATCTTTAGGCAACATTCCTTTAAGGTTTTGGGTGGAGTTAGAGACACTTGGAAGTCTTGAAAGTCTCAAGGAATTTCTGCCTGTCAGACTGAACTATAAGAAGTTGTATAGGTATTATTACTTGAATATTGTTTAAGGACTTCAGAGAGTAGTGAAAGTAGTGATATGTCGAATTGTTTACGAAATACTGAAACCGATAATAAAGTTTTTATTTTGTCAAAAAATGAAAATAAAATATCGGCAATTAAATTCTGGCAATTGAACTTGATATTTTAGCCTAACAAATTTTACATAGTGCTACTATAGCATAATTTTTGGTCACGGTGAAGTGCGTCTACACTTATATGTTTACGTGTTGTAGCTTATCCACATTTTATGCATGAAATAGATGCTGATATAGTCAAAAAGAAGTGCAGACTGAACGGAATGTCAAAAGATCTTACCGCTATTTGGCCAGATGATACGCAAACTATGTTTCTTGGTTGGATAAAGTAAACCAGCGACTCCCTAGAAAAGTTTTGATGGATGGTAAAGACGATTGTGGTGACGTCTAGGAGCCGTACAGTAAGCATGCATGACTGAGTCTGTTCTGTTGATGCACAAACAAAACCGTGTACGTGCACTCTAGTTGCACCAATCACACATTGTATTTATGACCAGACACATTTCAGTACATTGATGTTGTTTCCACACACATTCATGATAATGTTTTGATTTGTCATGTGTATGTTGCTGAGTTTAGTAATTCTGAATGGATCTGTGTACTGTAGTAGTTATATGCAGCCAGGTTAAGGCGCTTTGTTTTTTTGTTTTTTTCGTGGGTGTGCAATAAATTTCTGAATTATATCATTTGGTTATTTGGTGTCGTTTTGGAGACACCAAGGTTCCTTTTTGGTGATACACCTAAATTTACCATGAAAAAAATCTTGCGGAAATTAGTTTTGTGAGAATTAACCTTCAATCTGATAGTTTACTTTGCTGGATGTAGCAAATGATGACAAAATGAATGTGTTAAGCTAGGGCTGCACGATTAATCGCATGAGATTGTCATGCGTGTCTCGTCAGTAAAGCCAGTTCTGTGATTAGCGGTAAATGTCCATCACCTGCTTTCAAATGGAGCGGCACTTAATATACAGAGCCGTAGTTCGCGGACAAGCTACGCAATATCGCGTTCATTATCGTAGATGAATCGCATGCGGTTATGAACGCAATATTGCGTAGCTTGTCCGCGAACTACGGCTCTGTATATTAAGTGCCGCTCCATTTGAAAGCAGGTGATGGACATTTACCGCTAATCACAGAACCGGCTTTACTGACGAGACACGCATGACAATCTCATGCGATTAATCGTGCAGCCCTATGTTAAGCAAGATAAATTATGTATGCTTAATTGCACAGTGCTGTCATCTAACGCTGACTTAAAGTTAAACTTAAAAAATTAATAATTTAATTACACTATTAAATGTAATATTTAGCAAATATCCATTTTTGTCTTACTACTTATATCATCATGCTGCAATATTCACCTTTAGCATTTAAAACTATTTATTTTAGTCTTAGAGTTTTATTTTTAATTTATTTAGACAAAATATTGGTTATTTATTGGTTATTGGCTAATAGAGTGATGACAAAATTAATGTGTTAAACAAAATAAATGCTGTATGCTTAATTTCACAATAAGGGTGCGATTAATCACAATTAAAAAAATTATAATAAATATTCGCGCATCACAGTACTACTTAGTTATTGATGCTTTAGAGTGATGAAACAAACATGAATAACAAAATAAAGAGCAAGACATGCATGATGTTAGAAAGAGTTAGAAAGTGCAATAAGAAAAAAGAACTTAGTGCTGTGCTTGCGAAGCATGTGTGCAGAAAGCTGCCTCGACAGCATGCGATCCTGAATTCAGTTCTTTTTTTCGCAACTTATTGCGCAAACAAACAATTGTCAAAATCCCCATTTTGTGGAGTATTCACATAAACACTGATTTCTAAAGTTAATGTAAACCGTTGGGTGAAAGCCTGATGCATGTTGGTATAGTAGATCCATGCATTCTGTCTTGATAGTAGCCTAATATTTTGCTGCTTGCTGCTGTCTGTCATCAGTGTTAATCAAACAACCAAAGACAAAGAGAAAACCACTCACTGCTCTTGTCTGAATATTTTTTTGTATGTTTATTTAGAATTAATTAATATTTAATTCATACAGTGAAGTTTTAATTGTTTTCAATTGATTATTCAGTTTCTGCTGCAGGCCTATTTTGTATATTCCTGAAAAACTTTAATTTGTATATTTGCTATGTAGTATCTGTTCTATTGTTTGTAATTTGCTTCTTTGTTCTTATTTTTAATAACAAAAATAACACGATAAAAAATATTTTATCGTGAAATAAAATTCCCTGTATTGTGAAAATTTGGTTAAATTGCCCACCCCTAATTACCTTTGCTGTCATCTAATGCTGACTTAAAGGATTAGTCCACTTTCAAATAAAATTTTCCTGATAATTTACTCACCCCCATGTCATCCAAGATGTTCATCTTACGGAACAAATGCGGCGCCAGTTTAGTTTTTTAGGACATACGACGTAAGCTTTTTTAAAGGCCAGAACACACCAAGCCGACGCCGACGAATTAGTGGCGACGAAAACAAACTGTGGGGTTGGCTCACGTCGGCAGCGTCAGTGTCCAAAGTTGCCCTGCCACACCAAACCGACGCTAAACAGCCGACGGCCAAGCAGCACGTCAGTTCTGCGCCTGCGTGAGATGAAATGCCTTTTCGAAACAGCAGGCGGCAGTAGCTGAGCAGCCAATCAGAATGATCAGATGGCCCGACGGACCGACGAGCTCCAACGCCGATTCAACATTTCGAATCGGCCGAAAAAAGGCCGACGAGGACCAACTTCAGCCGACGGTGTGGAACACACTGAGAACTTAGTCGGCCGACGAAGAAAAACTGCCCGACGGCCGACCGTCGGCTTGGTGTGTTCCTGCCTTAAGAATACAGAAAGCGGAAGCACGTGCAAGGCGATCATTTGTGTTTATAAAGCATATACAGTTGTATTTTTTTCGAAAATGACCGATCGTTTCGCTAGATAAGACCCTTATTTCTCGTCTGGTATCGTTTAAAGCCCTTTGAAGCTGCTCTGAAACTGTAATTTTGACCTTCAACCGTCTGAAGGCCATTGAAGTCCACTATAAGGAGAAAAATCCTGGTATGTTTTCCTCAAAAACCTTAATTTCTTTTCGACTGAAGAAAGAAAGACATGAACATCTTGGATGACATGGGGGTGAGTAAATTATCAGGAAAATTTGATTTGAAAGTGGACTAATCCTTTAAAGTTAATCTTAAAAAAACATGCATAATTTAGTAAAACTGTTAAAAAAGTTAAATAATATTTAGCGAAATATCCATTTTGTTTTACTACTTATATCATTATGCTGTGAAATTCACTTGTAGCATTTAAAACTATTTATTTTAGTTTAAGTGTTTCATTTTTAATCTTTTTAGACAAAATATTATTTATTTATTGGTCATTGGCTAATAGAGTCTACCTGGTCTATCACTCATTGGACTTTATATAACAGACACTACTGTGAGTAGAGCTAAAAGACTTGCATGTTTCTTTCTGAGGCATTATCATCCACGTGGATATTGAAGTCACTGAATTCTACACATGTATACCACTTTTCACGCCATCCTATTGATTAGCCCAGCTGTAACCCTGTACGAATCCAATGTAAAGAGATGGATGAGTCATCCTGGCATTCCCCAGCATACATTACTGTTCTTGTTTGCATTTAGAATAGACAAAGTTGCTGTAGACATGAAGCTCAAGGTATCTTTTTTGGATCCAATTGACGTGGTTGACCTTGCAGAGGGCAAACCAAAATGCCTATTCTTTCTCTACAGGAATTCCCAAACAATGATGGTGGTAGGAAAGTAGAAAGTAGGTTTCAGACTGACTGCTTATCTTGTTCTCCTAATTGAGCAGTCCAGTAAGAATGGTTCAACTCTCCTCTATTATAAAGGAAAGATGGGCACTTGACCGGTGTTTATGTGCACACTCAAGGGAGGCCAAGGATGGGATTTTCTTGGAACGATCATCTAGGCCTTGAAATTCCTCAGAAGACATGAGAGGCAGTGGTGGGATCCAATCACCCTCTTATTTTGCCTCCCTGATAAGACCATGGCACATCAAGCTTTTCACCCATCTCTAAACAATGAAATTCCCCCATACTAGCTTTGTGTATGTTTCTCATTATCGAGTCTGGTTGTGCTTGGCTCTGTACACATCGGTTCTTGTCGGTTCTTGTGCAGAGCGCTACCCAAAACACTGGTGGACCATATCGGTATGTGGCAGCTTTATATAGTGTCTGATATCTTGACAATAACAGGTTGGGTTACGTAACCAAAACAATAGAGCCTCTGTCAATCAGCACTCAAAACTATGGGAGGTGAAGATAAATGAACTGGAGCAATTTGAACTTGGAAAGTCTATCTTTTTTGCAATGGATTTCAACATCAAGTTTATGCCTCTGTCTCTTTTCATTCTTCAAATCACCATATAATGCAGAGAATTTCAGGTATAGCAATGATTGGCAGTGTGCTGTGCATTGGAAAGCTTTTGCATCTTTAAATTTATCCCCTATGACTGCCCATTTTTTAAGATGTTTTATAGTCTGTTTTTGAACACAAGAACTGCGTAATTTACCCAATTTTATGGGCTTCCTCAAGATTAGTCAACTAGTCTTTCAGGGAACTCACCTACTAATCATTTTACTAAAAATGTACTTGATTTTCATGTACCTGATTGAACTAACTTTGGCTGGCCTAATAGAGACAACCTAAGAGTGTGGTCTCAACCATCAGTCAGTGTCTCTGTGTGTGTATGTGCGTGAATGTGTGACGCTTTTCTTCTCTGTCAGTATAATGAGCTTGGCCATTGATGCGTAGCGGGCCTGAACGGCCTTTCAATGCTCGATGTTAATTTGAGGTTTTGCTGCCGTGTTCAGTTGCTCCAGAGTTGAGCCTTGAGTCCAGCTTTTAGCACCACATGTTTGGGCTTACTACTCCTCAGTTTGGACTTTCATTCAATGCTAAAGTACCCTGTCGAAGAGTGCTTCAGTGCTTCCAAACATGTTGGATCAAAATGTTCTGGGATTGAAATCAAAACACCATTTCACTCTCCTCGTTTCTTTTTCTCCAGATTTTTCATTCTTTCCCAATCCATTTAGTTCCTACTCGCTTTTTAAGCTCTACCCCAGCACAGTCCCCATCTCCCAGCTCTCTCGAGATAAGAACGAAATGGTGAAGTGCTATTTTAAGTAGTAGATTCTGTCATGTAGCATACTATGTCAAACAAGCTGACTGTCAAAGTGCAACAGTGGACAAAGTATTACAGTCACAAACTGCCCATCCTTATCAGCAGCAGCAGATTAAATTTTACCATATGCCCTGATTAGTATATTTAATATATAGTGGTCAACAGTTATATCGCCAAGGCCGATATACCGGCTGACATTTGGCTTTTTTTTTTTTTAATTATCGGCATTGGCCGCTAACACTTGATCTCACAGCGCTCCCATTCCATGTCTTCATTATTTTACTGTCTCTGTTTAACAGCTGTGAGATCTTGTGTAGTGTGTATTTGTAGTCTGCATGAACACGTGTACTTGAATGTGAATTCAATTGAGTTTAGCCAGAGATAGTTTTATTATTGGGAGATACGAGGGTCCGTGGCTCTACCATTGGAGAAAGCGTTAAAGGTGCCATCGAACTGAAAATTGAATTTACCTCAGCATAGTTGAATAACAAGAGTTCAGTACATGGAAATGACATACAGTGAGTCTCAAACTCCATTGTTTCCTCCTTCTTATATAAATCTCATTTGTTTAAAAGACCTCTGAAGAACATGCGAATCTCAACATAACACCGACTGTTACGTAACATGCCCCCAATATGCCAGCCCATGATCGAGGCATTACACAAGGGCAGCCAGTATTAACGTCTGGATGTGCACAGCTGAATCATCGGACTAGGTAAGCAAGCAAGGACAACAGCGAAAAATGGCAGATGGAGCGATAATAACTGACATGATCCATGATAACATGATATTTTTAGTGATATTTGTAAATTGTCTTTCTAAATGTTTCGTTAGCATGTTGCTAATGTACTGTTAAATGTGGTTAAAGTTACCATCGTTTCTTACTGTATTCACGGAGACAAGAGCCGTCACTGTTTTCATTTTTAAACACTTGCAATCTGTATAATTCATAAACACAACTTCATGCTTTATAAATCTTTCCAACAGTGTAGCATTAGCCATTAGCCACGGAGCAAAACCTCAAACTCATTCAGAATCAAATGTAAACATCCAAATAAACACTGTACTTACGCGATTAGACATGCTGCATGGCGAACACTTTGTAAAGATCCATTTTGAGGGTTATATTAGCTGTGTAAACTTTATGCGGTGATAGAGTTGAGAGCTAGGAAGGGGGCGGAGAGCGCGCGATTTAAAGGGGCCGCAGCATGAATCGGCGCATTTCTAATTATGCCTCAAAATAGGCAGTTAAAAAAATTAATAAAAAAAAAATCTAGGGGGTATTTTGAGCTGCAACTTCACAGACACATTCAGGGGACACTTTAGACTTATATTACATCTTGTAAAAAAAAAACGTTCGATGGCACCTTTAATGGCTAAAGGCCCCGATATACTTCAAACAAAGTTCTTTTTCGTTCTTTGTTTAGGAGTAAAACGAAGTTTGAAATGCGTGAGCAGTGATATACTGTAATCGAACATCTGACGCTGCCCACACTGCTGAGAGCGGCGTTTAGATGAATACGTAAATACATGCTGTGCACTTTCTTCTCAGTAATAAAATAAACGCAACAAAAATGAGAAAACTGCAAGCATTTTTATAGAAAGCAGTGCCTGTCAGTGCCTCATTTTATCAGAAGCACAACTTCATTTTGTACTATAAAGCTGCTATCCAGTGTGTTCATGTTTTCACCCGGGGAGATCTTACCTCAATGAACTAATCAGACGAAATGAGTCAGAGAACAGCTCCACGCAAATGAAGGCGTCGCCTCGGCAGACTGGTGACATGCCAGATTTCTTCAGTCATTTAATCTGCCTAAACACCAATTTTGATTTATCTCGTTGATTTTACTCTTTTGAATGTCTTCATCAGTGTTTACTAGTGACTCTTTCTGTAGGTTGCATTCGTTAGACCAGTAGGTGGTGACAAATGAGTCTTTTGTGTTAGGAGTGACTTATTGAATCATTCACTTAACTGAGTCATTCAATAATGGCTCACTGATTCAGTTTCCAGTGAATAAAATTTTCCTTTACATCTTGAACTTGAATGTTCTTAGCGGGTGCTATAGTCAGTCTTGAAGGCAGGAAAGCTATCACACCCTCTAAAGAAAAAGAAATGAAAAATATTAGTCGGTGCATAAAATTAGAATGGTTCATTTGCTTAAAACATTCATTCAAAAAACACTGACCAATTTTTTCAATATAAATGTTGCAAAGTGATTGACTATTTTTAGGGCTGAGATTCAAGATATTTTTTTATATGAACCAATTCTCTCTCCGTCTTTCTCTCAGGCTGTTGCACAGGGTTTTGGAGGTGCATGTGACTGCTCATCAATTGAGGTGATTCTGAGTATGGCCTTAGCTGGATGCCCAGACTACTTCCTCCACCATCCAAACTACCAGGTAAACTCTAGTGTAGTTGTAGTGTTCTCTCTGAAGCAATGGATTCTTCAGAGCTTTCAAGTTCAGCAGGGCACTGTCAGTGTTTCCTGACCATGCTGTAATATCTTTTCAAGCAGAATATATGCACGTAAAACCCGAATGTTCACACGCACATGAACAAATCCTCCTGAACCAGCATAAGGGGACTCATCTCTTCAGCGCAACGATTCCCAAGGGTTCTGTGGCATGTCCGCATGCCTTTCGTCGCCATGGCGTTGCCATGGTGGCGCACAGCTGACATGCTGACATGCAAAGTGGCGGCTGTTGCTATTTATACCCGGGCTGCACAGTCAGCCCTCTCTCTATATTTGACTCTCCTTGTCTTCTCGCCCTTTCTAATATCATTCCTTTCATTTAACCTTATAAACTACCAGTCCCTTCCACAAACTATTCCTTTCTCAGACCCTCCCCCCTTTTCCCTGCCCCTGCCCCCACTGGGGTCGCCTATACTTGTGAACCTGGCAGAGCTTCAGTGTATACAGTGAAGGCAGGGGTGCGGACTGCCCTCTGTCTGTGGCCGTATATAACTCTGCAGGGGGCTTCTCAGAGCCACAGGCACCTGGCCTGAAACTTCCCAAGCAGGGGGGCAACACAGCCCAAATACTCACTTTAAGCATACACAACCCAGGCACCCTGGCTTGCACTGTGCTTCTGTTCTTTTCCTCTTGAAGCATTAAAGCATTCTGCTTTAGCATTTATTTATTTATTCATTCACTCACTTACTATATATCTATGGAGGAACAATTACTAAAAATTAAATAAATCTTTAAAAGACATAATTAAATTCATAATAAAACATAAATATCTTTGAGTTTAAAGGGTTAGTTCACCCAAAAATGAAAATTCTGTCATTAATTACTCACCCTCATGTTGTTCCACACCTGACTTTCGTTCATCTTTGGAACACAAATTAAGATCTTTTTTATGAAATCTGAGAGCTTACTGTCCTTCCAAAGGTACGCAACTGAAACTTAGACGCTTCAAAAAGTAAAACGAATCCATATATATTGAGAGGTTTAGTCCAAATTTTCTGAAGAGACATGATCGCTTTATATGATGAACAGATTGAATTTAGGCTTATATTCACAGATAAACATTTATCAACTCACTCACATGTGTTTACTGGAAGCTCAAGCATGTTCTCGTGATGTGCGTGAACCAATGAGGTTCATTAACGTGTTACAGAGCGCGTTTGAGCTTCCGGAAGAGGTTTGTTCTCGCGCGTCATTCAGATTCGGTTGAGCTTCTGTTTTATGTTCGCTGATCAATGTTTATAGGGGCTTTTGCACTGGAGGAACTTTTCATAGTTCCTAGAACTATTGGCTGAAGTACCCGGATTTTGCCGTGTTCGCACCATAGGAACTAGGAATTTTAGTTCTAGGAACTCCTTTTCGGGGAACTAAATTAGATTCTACTTCAGAGTAGGGTCTAAACCAGCACTATAGGAACTATCAGTGATGTGAGTGTACATTGATTGGTCAAACACCGGCACTCTGCATTTTTAAAAAGCTGTGTAAATATATTTACTTCAAGAACATGAAAAATGGCGATAATGGTATTTGCCTGTTGTCTGCAAGGTTGTGTTCTTTTCTTCACCTCGATACTGAAAGTTGTCATAGGTCTCTTAGCCCCAATTTTTGCTCTTTCAGTTATGTAAATTATGCGTTTACGTTCCATCTTCGTTATCACGAAACCCACGACACACAGCAAACACAGCTCCGATCACGGTGTCTTCTATCCACCGGTTTTTAGCGTTTGTAAATGCCGTGCTTAAAGACGCCACTGTCGGCTGCTTCACAGTTCCTATTTCCGGTGCAAATGCAACCATGAACATGGACGGGGGGAGAAATTAGTTCTTGCGGAACTATCCTAGTGGCTAGTTCCTATAGCTGAGTTTCTAGAACTATTCGGTGCGAAAGCCCCTTATTTGTGAATAAAAGCCTAAATTCAATCTGTTCATCATATAAAGCGATGAGCCTCTTCAGAAAATTTTGACTAAACCACTTAATTCATATGGATTAGTTTTACAATCTCTTTATGAACTTTTTGAAGTGTCAAGGTTTCAATTGTGTAGCTGTCAATGGAGGGACAGAAAGCTCTCCAATTTCATCAAATAGATCTTCATTTGCCTTCTGAAGATGAACGAAAGTTTGGAACCACTTTCAGAATCTGTGAAAATGTGAATAATTTTAACAAAATAGGAGGGATCATACAAAATGCATGCCTTTTTTTTTTTTTTTTTTTGTACTGTCCTGGATAATATATTTTACATAAACAATGTTTACATAAAGTCTGCAAGACAAAAAATAGCTGAATTGATAAATTAAATATGACCCCATTCAAAAGTTTATGAACCCTCGATTCTTAATACTGTGTGTGGTTACCTGGATGATCCACAATTGTTTTTTTTTTTTTTTTTTTTTGTGATGGTTGTTCATGAGTCGCTTGTTTGTCCTGAGCAGTTAAACTGCCCAATATTCTTCAAAAAGATCCTCCAGGTCCCAAAAATTCTTCAGTTTTCCAGCATCTTTTGCCTATTTGAAGCATTTCCAGCAGTGACTGTATGATTTTGAGATCCATCTTTTCACTCCGTGGACAGCCGAAGGACTCAAAGATAAAAAAGTTTCAAACATTAACTGATACAGAAGGAAACATGATGCATTAAGAGCCGGAGGAGTGAAAACCTTTTGAATTTGAAGATCAAGGAATATTGTACTTAATTTGTCTTCTGGCAAACATTTCAGTCTCTTCTGTTGCTTCCGAAGGGCAGTACTAAATGAGAAAAAAAAAAAAAAAGGTATTTAAACAAAATAAGAAAAATTTGGATCTTTATCCTGTTCAAAAGTTTTCACCCCTGACTCTTAATGCATCGTGTTTCCTTCTGGAGCATCAGTGAATGTTTGATCCTGTTTTAATAGTTATTTTTGAGTCCCTCAATTGTCCTCGGTGTAGATGGATCTCAAAATCATACAGTCACTGCTGGAAAGGGATGAAATATGCAAAAGATGCTTGAAATTTTTTTTTTTTTTTTTTTTTTGGGACCTGGAGGATTTTTCTGAAGAATATTGGTCAGTTTAACTGCTCAGGACAAACAAGGGACTCATGAACAACCATCACAAAACATAAAAACAGTCGTAGATCATCCAGGTAACCACACAGTATTAAGAATCAAGGGTTCACAAACTTTTGAGCGAGTCATTTTTATAAATTCAGCTATTTTTTTTTGTCTTGTGGACCATATGTAAACATTTTTTATGTAAAATATCTTACTCAGGAGAGTACTAAATAAAAAAAAAATAACACGCATATTGTATGATCCCTCTTATTTTGTGAAAATTATTCACATTTTCACAGATTCTGCAAGGGGTTCACAAACTTTCAAGCAGCACTGTATATTTTTACAATTCAAAAGTAATCTTTAAAAACACTAATAATATATATATAAATATAACAACACTGTTAAATGTAATTATTAGGAACTATTAAAACAAATATCCATTTTCAAACTGTCGATTATAATGTTGTGATGCTTAAATTCACTTGTAGCATTTAAAATGACTCTTGAGAGTTGCAAGTCTTAAATTGCTTGTAGTTAATGAGGATGAAGATTAGGGTCAGAGGTCATAGGTCAAATGGAGACTTGGAATTGTGTTTCAGGTTCATAGCAGGGTGTCTGCTCACCAAGAGCCAAATGGGAAAGTTGAGTAGTTGTTTATGTCTGTCAATGCGTTCATGTATCACAGCAGCACCTAGAATGGCCAGGTTGTGGCTTTCGAGGTCAGAGGTCAACTCCTAAATACTTTCTAACCACTCGTTGTTAATAGCCTAGGCTCTGCATGAGTCACATGACCTGCCTGTCTAGGAAATTTGCTGTCTTTGTTGCCCCGTGGAATCAGCTGGGGGGTTAAGGTTTACATAACGGACACAAGGCCTGGAGCCTGTCCAAGTACAACACACACATATACACACACACACACACATACACACACACCCTCTCGCATTCCTCTGTCATCCACTGCTACAGATCCTGGTGCGTTCCACTTTTGTACTTCCTTTAAGAGAGTAAAAAGTATGTAAAAAAAGCATTTAAAGTTTGAATTTGAAGTAATACGGCCAAGATTAAACCCCACTTAAATGAGAGAATATAAACTGAATACTTTCTGCTGGTGTCGGTGAGCAGCATTTATTGACTTTTTTTGGTCTTTTAACACTGTGCAAGATTAACAGTACACTGGCTAAAGCATTAGAGAAGCTTTCTCAGAGCTGTAAATTTTCCTTCCTGTTTTTATAGATGTTTTTCTCTTTTCTGAGAGCCGGCTGGCTTGGTGCAGCATGAAGAGAGAGCAGAAGAGAGAAATAGAAAGAAGGCAGGGAGAGAAGAGAGCATGGGGACCTCTGGCAGAGGCTAGTTCCTGGAAACTCGGCTTCCATGTTCTTAGGTTTCCTAGAAAACTGGAAATTGAAAATGTGGCTTTATTTTTATTATTTTTTTTCTTGGACTACTACTTCTAGCTTTATGTATTCTGCTTTGAATTATATGGTGAGATTGTGTGTGCGGTTTGAGAGCACTTGAGCCATTGCTGTGTGCATAGTTTGCCTTTTTTGTTCTTAGTTCTGTGTTGAAGCATTGGGAATGATTGATGGGACTGTATTCAGACACACACATATGTGCTTGTAATTACTACTGCCAAAGACATAGTTATTTTTTCACATTGTTTCTGGCATTCAGTACCCATCTTCTCATGTAGTATACTATATACTGTATACTATATATATGTACTCCATTGCCATCAGTATGTTTTAAGTTATGCACATATAAATTAACATGTTTTTTTTTTTGTTTTTTTTCTCCAGTAAATATAATATTTGATGCATTTCAGAGATCAGGCCTATATTAGAGCATTTGCTTATTTCCAAGTTATAACTGGGATGTAAACCAGAACATTAAAGGAATATATCACCCAATAGATCAACTATCTTTATATATATATATATATATATATATATATATAACTATATATACATTTAATTATATTGAAAAGAGTGACCAGTATTTTCTTAATAAAAATTACCCCTTTTTTTTTACTTGAAAGATAGTAAATCATACAAGAACATCATAAGAGTAAGCAAATGATGACAAAAGGGGTAAATGATTCTTAAACATTAAAAGTATCCAAAAATAAAGTATTAGGGGCAACATCATCATAAACGACAGCTATGTTCATGTCTCACTTCATATATATTCCTGCTTGAACTGTATGATCTCATCCCTATTTTTCAGGACAATGTTGACCGGACTCCTTCTCACAGACCGTCCAATCTCATTGGTTCAGGCTTCCAGCAGTCATCCAATCTGAACTCTCCCAATCACCCAGGTGGGTTATTAAAGGGTCCTTCGGTACATTAAATTTTCCTTGTTTTATTTCTGTACGTTCATTTACTTTAGGAATATTGCATATGAATGACAACATTTAATTTCAATGCATAAGCAGCATTGTCCTCAGTGGCATTGTGCAGGTCACCGAGTTCTGTAAGGTCACAGAGGTTACTTGGCGACCTTCTGTAGCTACAGCGGTTATGTGCACTTAAGGTTGTATATCCTCCACGAGCTGTGCAAGCCAGGGCCTTTCCTGAATCTCTAACCGTTTTATAGCTGTGAGCAAGGCTGTTGGCCACAGATCTTGTATGCATGAGTGTGTACACGTTGTGTGTGTGTGTGTGTCCTGCTCTGCTCTCCAGATGCTGCCTTGCTTTAACGTGTCACTACCCTGAAGCATATAGATTTTTCAGAAAGCCACAGCAGGCTTTTGTGTGCGGACATGTATACATTGCGGGCTGGACACATTGGTCAGGGTTGTAAGAAATACTGACATTGATGCATGCATATACATGTGCGTGGCTGTCTAAATGAGGACATGTCATAAAGTTCTATTGTTTTGAATTTAAGGTAATTATAAACTAACCCTACCATTAAATCAAGGGTTTTCAGAACTAGATCTACAGACTCCCATAAGGAGGGAAAATGTTAGATTTAGTGTCTGGGCTGTCAAAGTTACTGTGTGAATTGGATAGTATTACTATTTAAAATACAGTTTCAAAATCAACTATATATATATATTTCTAATTCAGATCAAAGGGAGGGTTTGTCATATTTAGCTAACTTCTTGGGATAGATTTGTATAGCTAAATAAACGATGTCATGATGGGGACTTCTCATTAACTTATTCTGTTTATATTCTCTGATAATGATGTTTTCTTTCCTCTACTCTAAATCCTCACACAAACTTTTCTGCATTTTTATAAGACATTATTTAGTCTGTGTATTAAGCCGTTTTCCTTGTGGGGACTGTAGAGGGCAGTATCCCATACATAGACACACACATTTGAGGATAGACACACACACACACAGCATGAACACCCATAAATCTTTCTTGTTGTGTTTCTTTCTGGTCATCTGTGGCCAGCCGTTGGGTGTGTGTGCATGTGCCGCATGCTTGCACTTACATGCCTGTTTGCGCTCTATACGTTGAGGCTGGAGTTATATGAGGTGACCTATATTCAGTACACTCACACGAAGAGAGAGAGAGAGTGAGATGGAAAGAGTTGGGCACATGAGGTTGGACCGTCTTCTGACACAGTTCCACAGTGAGGAAAGAGAGCTGAAAGAAAAACAACAGGAAAGAGACAGTGTGTCTGTATTACGCTCTGAAGAGATCTCTATTCTCTTTTATAAATTTACTGCTTGCTGGGAATCTTCCTTTATAGATTTCTGATAAATTTGTGACATTTGTTCTTTAACTATCTGGCCATTTATTTCAACTATTGTTTGTTCTTGGTTATTGGTTGTTTGGTAAAGTCTGAAGTTAATAATCAAGGTATTGTGTTCTTCATACAATACAAGCATAAACCTGACTGATTCAGGAAAGTTTGTGAGACTTAGCCAATGAATTAGACGCACTCCTCCTTGAAACCCAACCCTACAAACAATCCAGTGTGCAGTCAAGAGTTTAACTTGAATATGATGCATCAAGG
Source organism: Culter alburnus (assembly GCA_028476615.1). Classification (NCBI taxonomy): domain Eukaryota; kingdom Metazoa; phylum Chordata; class Actinopteri; order Cypriniformes; family Xenocyprididae; genus Culter; species Culter alburnus. Next base: position 2,776,248 of record JAOTNS010003677.1, read on the forward strand.
ATTCAAATCGGCCCCTATTACACATCAAAAGTGTGATTTGGAACAGGATTTTTCCATGGTACTATGTACAGAAACATGGTTTTACTATGGTACTTGTACATGTCCAAAAACTACAGTATCACCACTGTGCCATGTCAAAAATGTTACAAAGGTAGCATGTTCTGATACATGTAGCAAGATAATGCCTTGGTTTTTGAAGTAAACATTAAACGATCATGGTTTTACATTGGCACCATTTACAAAAAACATGGAATCACCATGGTAACATACAAAAAGAACCTATCACCTTATTCTATAGCATGTTCTTTTACATGTAGCATGGTAATGCTATTGTTTTTGAAGTAAACATAATAAAAACATTTACTTTTGAACCATGTACTAAAAACATGGTATTACCTTGGTGCCGTCTTTAAAAACCATGGTACTTTATGGGAATGTTAGTGTTTGTTAGTTTTGTGGCTTTATGTAGTTTAAAGAAATATGAAATTAATGAAAAGAGAGGAAGGGAGTGTTTGAAAAGGCATATTTGGACCACTTGGCATTGAGAGTAGTAAAGGGAAGATGCTATTTGACACTCACTTGTGTTTGTTGTACCTCTTAATGATCTTGTACTTGTTGTACTTTATTGTTTTAACACTCCTATTCATCGTTTGTGCATGTTTGTGTGTGTGCTTGATTTTGAGAAGACCCCTTTCGCGCACAGGACACTTGCCGAGCTCTTGTTACGTACACAAACACTAACACTCGGACACATTCGGAAGTGTGTGGGTCTGGGGTATGTACGGAATGCACCGTTCGGACGCTGCTGGTATTCTAGTGGAAGTCTGAAGCAGAGCTTTGATTTAGACCTGTTTTTGAATCAGCCTTTCTGATTGGTCAGTTGCTAAGGTAACTCGTGTTAGGGAGATAGCCTAGTTAATATTAGCTAGTTAGCTTAAAGGGTTAGTTCACCCAAAAAATGAAAATTCTGTCATTAATTACTCGCCCTCCTGTCATCCCAAACCCTTAAGACCTTCGTTCATCTTCAGACCACAAATTAAGATATTATTTAGGAAATCCGAGGGTTTCTAAAGCGCACATAAGCTGTGTTTCCACCGCAGGAACTTACCCCAGGAACTAGGAACTTTGGGGTGGTACTCGGTGTGTTTCGACCGCAGGAACCGGGGTCTAAAAAAAAAATCCCCCTCAGAAAGTACCTGCTCACTAGGTAGTTCTTTTTCAAAGTTCTGGAACTTTTGGGGGTGGGACTTGTGGTGCTGAACATGCTGATTGGTTGAGTTCATGCAGCATTTTGATTGGTTGACTCCATGCAGCATTTTATTTCAACCATCTTTTTTAAAAGTGTTGTGGTGTGAGCAGTAAGACTTGTTTGCTATTTGAATCAACAATGTAGTTTAAAAAATATGACAGATGGACTGACAATGAGGTTCAGGCTTTATTAAAGCTGCTGTCCGCAACTTTTTTGTGTTAAAAATTTACAAAAATTATATAATGAGAATATACAACATGAATCCATTTTCCAAACCGCGTTTTTGTCTTACCCTGAATCATTATGTGGGACACTTATAATAAGTGTTTATATTCGGACTATTTCAGGCTGGACTGGTAGGACCCGCCGCAGAGTATCACAGTAACTGCGTGACTCGCCATAGACATACATGGAGAAAAGTAGCTCCGGCTACAATGTTCTTCCGCAAGACGCGTGCAGTTCTGTTTATTAACCGCTAGAGGGCCAAAAATCGTGGACTGCAGCTTTAAGCTTAAATGCGGAGGACGAAATCCAGTGGGAACTGGAAAGTTGCGAACTGGAAATCTTCACAGTACTTTAGACCGCTATGGAAATGCAGCTAGCGATAGGTCTAGGGGGAAAAAAAGTTCTTGGGACAAATTGTTCTGGTAATTTAAGTGGAAACGTGGCTATAGGCAGCAACATCATTGCACATTTTGAGGTCCAGAAAGGTATTAAAGACATTGTTAAAATAGTCCATGTGACTACAGTGGTTCAACCTTAAAGGTGCCCTAGAACTTTTTTTTAAAAGATGTAATATAAGTCTAAGGTGTCCCCTGAATGTGTCTGTGAAGTTTCAGCTCAAAATACCCCATAGATTTTTTTTAATTCATTTTTTTTAACTGCCTATTTTGGGGCATAATTAGAAATGAGCCGATTCAGGGTGTGGCCCTTTAAATCTGGTGCTCCATGCCCCAAGAGCTTGCGCTTGCCTTAAACAACATAAAAAAAGTTCAAACAGCTAATATAACCCTCAAAATGGATCTTTACAAAGTGTTCGTCATGCAGCATGTCTAATCGCGTAAGTACAGTGTTTTTGATGTTTACATTGATTCTGAATGAGTTTGAGGCTATGCTCCGTGGCTAACGGCTAATGCTACACTGTTGGAGAGATTTGTGTTTATGCATTATACAGACTGCAAGTGTTTAAAAATGAAAATAGTGACGGCTCTGGTCTACGTGAATACAGTAAGAAACGATGGTAACTTTAACCACATTTAACAGTACATTAGCAACATGCTAACGAACATTTAGAAAGACATTTACAAATATCACTAAAAATATCATGTTATCATGATCATGTCAGTTTTTATCCCATCTGCCATTTTTTGATATTGTCCTTGCTTGCTTACCTAGTCTGATGATTCGGCTGTGCACAGATCCAGACGTTCTGCCCTTGTCTAATGCCTTTCATAATGTTGGGAACATGGGCTGGCATATGCAAATACTGGGGGCATACACCCCAACTGTTACGTAACAGTCGATGTTATGTTGAGATTCGCCTGTTCTTCGGAGGTCTTTTAAACAAATGAGATTTATATAAGAAGGAAACAATGGAGTTTGAGACTCACTGTATGTCATTTCCATGTACTGAACTCTTGTTATTTAACTATGCCGAGGTAAATTCAATTTTTGAATCTAGGGCACCTTTAATGTTATGAAGCGACAAGGATACTTTTTGTGTGCAAAACAAAACAAAAATAATGGTTGTAACAATTTGAACTGATGCAGTTGATGTAGTGAGCGCAGTTCAGTGCTTCAGTGTTTACATCCAAATACCAGCTCAGTAAAAAAATCGCTTTGAAAGTGATTCTGATTATATTGTTTCTGTGCCATTATCAGTGTGGACTTTCCTATTCTCATAGAATGATTATTGAAACTTTATATTTATAGTTGTCATCATAGTTGTTGTCCTTTGTGTGAACGAGACTTAAGTCAATATATGAAAAAGTGTTCCTGTTATACAGTGAGCTAGCTTAGCTAAATGTCCTTAGTCTACAGTTTTTGATACGTTTATCTGATGGTCATCTCGCTGCCTTCTATTTGCTTTACTAGCCTGGATCAATACGGAATGTCACGTGTCATCAATGATAACAGTTTGACCTGATGAAAGAAAAGCACTTTGGTGGCCCACATTGCACTAGCATTACATTCTAGCATGATTTGCTAACCTTTTAAACGCACCAGTTGTTCGAAGAAATCACTTTAGGGCCTTAAAAGCTTGCTTTTTATGGGTCTTAATTGCACAGAGTGCTTCTCAACTGACAGGTTGTGACCCAAAAATGTGTCTCAGGGCTGTTTTGATAAGGTTGCAGATGGCAGAGGACAAACAATGCTAAATGCTAATTATAAAATGCAGCACTGTGGTTTTTCTTCAGGACCTCAAGTGGTGACCCTAAGTTAAGAATCACTAGGTAAAGCATTCCAGTCATCAAGTTAGTGAAAATACACACGCCAAGTATGGAACCTGTCTTGCTTGCTTCATTTAACAGGCATGTAGCGTCACATGCAGCCGTTATTACAGAGTTATTCCACGAACCACCTGCTGTTCCTCCCACAGCACAGATTACATGGTGATCACCTGTTTTCTGAGGAAGTGGAATATTTGGTTTTGGAAATGTCAGTGTTGAGGTGTCACTGTCACAATGAATGAATGTGAGTGTGAGGGGTTCGATCAAGTCAGGGAACACTGGGAAATGTGACCAAAGGGCTGACCACTTGGGTATTTACTCATTTAACCTAATACCGCCATCTTGTGGCAATTTATTGCTAGTTGCACGGTAAATACAGTATAGTGCATCATTATTAATGCTAATACTGTTCACATCAGAAAATTAAATCTTTTGATTACAGTCCCAGGTCTTTAGCCACTACACCACAGCATCTCAAGATGCAAACATATTTGAGTAAACAATCCATACTCAAAAGAAAATAACTAGAAGCACAAGGGAAAACTAGCAACTAAAGTTTTTGATATCATTTTTTTGCTGAGGCCATTTCTGAAAATCTGGGACACCACTGAACCATAATGCATATAGAGAACAAGTGGACATGGTAGTGAATGTTCTGTGGCTGATCTGTCAAAGTGTGTCCAAAGGCTCAGCCTAAAATCATTCAGGAAGCCACAGAGGATCTTAAAAAACTCTTCCAAAGAAATGTGGGCTGGGAGAGGAGCAATGTGGAAACCACTGCTAACCAAGAACATAAACTCTCATCTCTCATCTGCCAAAGAGCACCTGGCTGATCCCCAAGACATTTGGAAGAATGTTCTGTGAGTCAAAAATGGAACATTTTGGATGACATGTGTCCCATTATGCCTGGCGTGAAGTGAAAACAGCATTCCAGAATCTAAGAGCATTTTACCAACAGTCAAACATGGTGCTGCCAGTGTGAGAATGCCTTGCTGCTTCAGAACTCGCCATGAGTGAATTGATAGTTAAATGAAGTTGTGCTTTATCAAAATAAATAAATAAAAACCCTAATATAATGATTATGTGGTGATGCATTGGTTCAGTGTAACGTGACTTTATCAGCAATTTATTTTAGAATTTATCTGGGGCCATATGTATAAAGTAAAAATTCAGTCTTAAGTGTGTCAAAATTCTAAGAATGATGTAATTTTACTCTTATTCCTAAGATAATAAGTGTGATTCATAAAGTTTCCTAGTGTCAAGACTAGGTCTCAGCTCCTAAATTATTTAAGAGTGCTGGAGAAGTATCTTAACCTAGTTAAAAGTAACAAGATGGCAACAGAGAGGAGGAGGCAGTGCACTTAAATGATGACAGGGAGTTGATAAAAGCTTGATTGTCAAGTTATTCTTTTTGTAACTAGTTAGAAATGGAATATTCACTAAGTTTACATGTACACCAATGATGCGATTATTTCTCATAATCAGAGTAAGGTCCTAATCACAGTAAGATGTTCACATGACACGAGCAGAACTCTTCAATCCAGTTTACATGCAATTTTCATTACTTTGATTATTACACCCTTGCAGGCTCACTGTTGACTGATTTAGAGATTGAGGACGGCCATTTTGGGTTGACAATAGTCCTTAATTTGCAACACTTAAGTGCCACCTCAGTCAGCATGTAAACTTTTTTTTTTGATTAAAATGATCCAAAATCAATTTGAGCAAGTACATTATAGCCAGTGTTCAAAACTGTCTCCTTACCTTAGCCCGATTCACAACAGTACGCTTGTAATAATGTTTTATAATAAAATCGGTACTGGTGGGTTTCCGTCTTTGCGTCATTATGTCATGTTTGTTTACATAAAGGAGGAGTCCCAGCTAGTAGGCTGTGTGTGCGGATGCTACTATCAGCGGATCATTTATAGCCTTTTCTCACAGCAGCTGGAATAATTAAATTTATCATGTTGATGGCGGATTGTAATCCATAAATGACAATCATCAATGACAACTGGAGATTCACCCGTAGTCAAAAGCAAAAGACTTCGAATTGCAGAGTGGCTACAGAAATTGAGATCAACAAGTAACACTAATACACACTAAATATACAAGATGTTGTTAACATTAACAATTTGAGAACAAAGTGTAACAATAATAATAATTTGCACGGTTTGACGTGATCGGAGCTAAACGATCATTAGATTTAATCACCATTGGCAGCGAGATTTATGCTTTTTTTTTTCTCAGTTGGTCAGAACAAAAGTGGCAGATTTGTTACTTACTCCTTCAGGTGACATTTCCATTCTTATTTTGGTCATACTTCCAAGACTTAGAATCTGTGAATCTGTGATTCTGTGTATTCACACCGATGTGATGACTGACAGCAAAAATTAGATTAATCCGCGCTGAGGAGCCATGCCGATCCACAACCCACATAAAAATGATAATTCCGCAAATAACTGCAATTGCAGGTTTCAAACAGAGATGGCGACAGAGGCTCAGCGTTTTAAGTCTTAGACTTTACTCATAGTTGCTTTTAGCTTCTTTATAAAAGTCTCCTACTTTTTAAGTCCTACTATTTACTAAGAATTTTTTGACACTTCAATCAAAGCTTAAGACTATTCTTAAGAGCATTTCTAAGAAGTTTTATACATACGGGCCCAGATTTGAAAAAAAAATACTTTTTATTTTCACACAAAATAAATAATTTTAAATTTGATTCAGAAGGTTTTTTGGTTTTTTTTTTTTTTTGGTCCCACTTTATATTGTGGCCTTAACTACTATGCACTTGCATCACAAATAAGTACAGTGTACTTATTGTGTTCATATTGTATTGCAGAACACTTTTGCTGCTATTAAGGTGGGATACGGGGCAGGTTTAAGGGTGGGTTAAGTTTTAAGGGAAGTGTTAACAGTGTAATTATAAATGTAATTACAGAAAATAATTACAGATGCAATTACATGCAGGTATTTTTAAAATATAAGTACAATGTAAAAACATGTATGTACAAAATAAGTGCTTTGTATCAAATGATTAATTTAAATTTTAGTACATAGTAGTTAAATACACCTAATATAAAGTGGGACCGTTTTTTTTATTTTTTATTATTATGTTTTGAAAGAAGTCTCTTATGCAAAAATATAGGGAAAAGAAATAGTATTCTGAAATATTACTATTTAAAATGACTGTTATTCCCGTCATGGCAAAGCTGAATTTCCAGTTTTCAGTGTTATGTGATCCTTCAGATATCATTCTAATGTGTTTTTGGAGCTCAAGAAACATTTCTTATTATTATCAGTGTTAAACACAATTGTGCTGCTGTGATGTATTTTTCTTTGCATAGAAATTCCTAAAAAAAAAAAAAACAGCTTTTATTGGAAATACACAATATTTGTATTATTATTAATGTTTTTACTTTTCACTTAATTTAGTGTATCCAAGCTGAATAAAAGTATTATTTTTTAAATTTTTTTTTTTGTTGCCTTTTTATTTTTAATAAAATGCTTCTGCAGCATGACAAATATAAATATTACACGTTCTCTTAAGTAATATGCATGATAATCGATTATTAATTACAGTGTCCTATTGTATATGTATTTGTTAGGCTGCTCAGTATCGCGGCTGCTGCTGATACACTTTTGTGGCTTGTGAATGATGTAAGACTCAATCTCTCTCTCTCTCCATGCATGTTTTGTTTTGCAGAGGATGATGTAGATCTGGAGGCCCTGGTGAATGACATGGCCTCTCTTTCATCCTATGAGAGCGTCTATGCAACCTGTGGGACCCAGCATTCAGACTCCGCCCCCCTCTTGCACCGCACCGATGGCAGTGGGCTCCATGGCAACAGAGTGGCCCCGCAGCTACGGGCCCCTAGTAATAAAGTCACCGCCCCCCACTCTCCAGCTCAAAAGCTCCGGCGATCTCAGCCAATGCACATACAGGCAGTCAGGTAATGCATATGCACACACAGAAATTGTAATAGAGACCTGAGAACAGCAGTGAAAGTTATGATTTCCAGTCCTGCAAAATCATTTAAATTTTGACATTTGAAAGTCATTTTTTTTACACTTGAAAAAAATACAGTATCAAATACTGTAAAAACGGTCATGTTGAATTATTCCAAAAACATTATTACACTTTAAATTAACTTTTTGTTTTTAATTTGTTTTAACATGTAATTTATTCCTGTGGTTAAAACTGAATTTTCAGCATCATTACTCCAATGTCACATGATCCTTCAGAAATCATTCTAATAAGCTGATTTGCTGCTCAAGAAACATTTATTATTATCAGTGTTGAAAAATTTTTTTAGATTTTCTTCAAAAGAACAACATTTATTTGAAATGTATTTTTTTTTATATAAATGTCAAAATCTTTACTGTAATTTGATCAATTTAAAGCTTAACGTTCCACTTTAAAGTTTTAAAATATGGATATTTCTCTAAAAAACCCATCACTTTGCTTCTTTATTATCCCCCAGGCCAATGGATGACGGATGGATGCATTTTTTTGGGCTTCAAAACACGCCCCCCATTCCTCCCATTATAAGCTTGGAAGAGCAGGATATATTTAAATATATATCCGATTGTTTGTCTGAAAGAAGATGGTCATATAACCTAGAATGGCTTGACAGTGATAAATCATGGGATATTTACCTATACCTATAATGCCCCAAAACTGTGCTCAATTATCCTCTAATTTCATTTTAATCCTGTTTTTTTGTGAGGGCAGTCTTTATAAAAGGTGCTGGATCCCTGCCTGTATCACATAGGGTAATCATAAATAATAATTTAAAAATCCCTATCCAGCCATTGATTTTTAACTATTACAATGAATGTAATTTAGTGCAATTTAATAATTAAAAATAGTTCTAAAATATTACCACAGTTGATGATTAAATGTATATATAATATACACATTTAACATACCTTTGACCTATACATAACACTCCCAAACTTTTTGAGCGTATCGGTAATTTTTAATGTTTTAAAAAGAAGTTTAGTCTGCTCACCAAGGCTGCATTTATTTAATTAAAATCTTACCGATCCCAAACTTTTGTGTGTTATATTTCAATTTTGTTTTGTGTGTGTGTGTGTGTGTGTGTGTGTGGTGTGTGTGTATATATAATATATATATATATATATATATATATAATTATAATATATATAATTGAACTTAATTTGCACTTTGTCATTTTGGATCTTAAAAAACTGTATGTGATTACATGTTATGTATGTGTGTTACTTTTCAAGTCGTCTTCTCATAGTCATAATCTTTTCTCTTTACGAAATCCTCTTAGAGTGCTTGTTCTAATCAGCTCTTTTACACCTCACCTTTCTGCAGGGCTTCTGTGTCATTCGCTGTCTTTCATCCGCTCTTCTCTGATCTCCATGACAGCAGGGTGTAGTTTCACACACATACACACATCGAGATGGGTTCACTCAGAGGTTCCCGTCTCTACACACTCACACAGACACACAGTCTTCTTTCGTTCTGACTCGGCCATGAACCCTGAACGGCCCACCCCCTGCTACGGTTCGGATTTTAAAAATTCCCTCAGTTATTCCCTCAGTTATTATGGTCGCTCCAACTGCGCTGAGGCAGTCATGTATTATTCCCGGTCTTATTGATGTAGATCAAAGACCCGAAGATGAGTTTAGAATCTGCAGTCTATGTGTCTGTCTGCTGAACTCTGCCGCACACTACGAAAGTTCATGAACCGATTCTCAGTTGGCTAAGTGGGTTTCAAATCTCTCGGTTTCATTCATATATTCTGTAGTAGAATCCATAATGCAGCGGTGAGAATTTCATGTGGATTCTTCTGATTTATTTTTTATTAGCCTATCACTTTACAGCACTGAAGTTTGCAGGGAACTTTAGGGCTTTAATTCCCTGCTTGGTTTCATATTGATTAAAATACAGATGATATCGGGAATACTGCATGGGTAATGGAGCAATGAGACCTTAATGAGAAGAGATGAAACTAACGAGGTGGTTCGGTTAGACGTTTTAGTCCTGGGCGTTTTAGCTTCAGGAACAGTATGTATTTTTGAATAAAGGTGAGTTCAGTACAAAAGTACAATTTTTTTTTCTCTTTTTTCTTTTTCTCCTTTTCTCTCTGTCAACTCTTGTAGGCGACTTCAAGAAGAAGAGTTGCAAGTTCGTCCGGCGTCTTTGCCAGCTATTCCGAACCCTTTCCCTGAGCTCTGCAGTCCCTCGGGATCTCCTGTGCTGAGTCCTGGATCGCTGCCACAGCCATCGGAGTCACATGTAAGAGTTGAAAACAGACACTGCGGCTCTGAGCCCTGTAGCTATTATCTATCAGATACACATGAGATGTTACATGAGTGATTTATTGCAGGTATAGAGTTGAACCTCACTTCCTGGTTTCACTGCATCTGGCATCCTCTTATGTTTTCACTTATGTTCATACAAAAAACCTAAAGGGGTTCTGGAAGGTTCAGAGAAACTCACATGATTAGAGGTTAATTAGGTCTTGGCAGGTTTTGTTGTATTTCCTGGAAAACTAGTTCTGCCCTACCTTGCATTATAGAAATGCCACATTGGTTGTTTCAAAATCTAGTGAGTCCATGACCATGTATGCAGTATTTTAGGCATCAGAGGCAACAAGCAAACAAAGACTGTACTCTTATAATTGGGAGCAAAATTATGGTACCAATATAAGATATTTCGTTTCCTCAAGTCGCGAAGATGAGGGAAAATCAATTTCTGTCCTACATTTTTTTTTCCTTGTTTGAGAAGCTGTTCTACTCAGATATACACCACAATAGGGAAGAAAAGACTATCACAACTTCCATTTCATGTCTCATTATTTCACTCAGTATTTCTGTGTGGTATTTTTTCACTTAGGGGCTGTTTACATGACAACAACATTTAACGCAAACTTTAAAAAATGGGTTTCGAAGTGCAAGTATTTGAAAACTATATCGTTTTTGTCTCTGTGTAAACTACAAAAATGTGAATTTGTGAAAACGATGACATAATGTGCATGCATATTACGTGTTCAGTCTTTAGGTGCGCAGTGTTTCTTTAAAAAGTGACATCGGCAACTAGTAGCCTGGCAGCATAATGCGTTTTTGTGCATCCGTGTGAGCGGGGATCGTTTTGACAACGTTGTCTTTTGCGAAAAACACAAAGGAAAATCTTTTTTGTTTTTTTTGCACATCATTGTCATGTAAATGTCCTTAGAGTAGTCTATCCAGTCATTTAGCTTACTAACATAATAATGTCAGCCTCTGAGTGAGTTACACAAACTCTTAAAGTGTATCTTAAATTATCTGGACAAAGAAATTCATGTTTTTTTTGTCAGCAAAAGTCTGCCAGATGGCGCATTTTACTTTATACTGCTCCATGGCTTTTGTGAAAACTACAGATTATACTTCCTCCGCATTTTCGTATCCCCGCCCATGGACAGTTGAATTGACAGAGGGTGATATTAAAGGGTTAGTTCACCCAAAAAAATTTCTGTCATAATTACTCACCCTCATGTCATTCCAAGACTTTTTTTGTTCATCTTCGGAACACAATTTAAGATATTTTTGATGAAATCCGAGAGCTTTCTGACCTCACTATAGGTAGCAAAGTCATAACCATTTCAAGGCTCAGAAAGGTAGTAAAGACATCGTTAAAATAGTCCATGTGACTACAGTGGTTCAGCCTTAATGTTATGAAGCGATGAAATACTTTTTGTGCGCGCAAAAAAAAACAATGACTTTATTCACACATTCTTTCTCTTCTATTCAGTCTCTACCTGTTCCGCGGTTGTGGGCATTCTGACATAGAACCCAGACGCGCGCTGCAACACCTATGGCATGGAACACTATGGCAATAGCTTTCTTACTTGTACACAATGGCATTTTGCTTTGGGGGTTGGGCAGAACAGACAGAAACAGTTCTTTTCAGTTATTTTTCCCCTGCATTTGGCCTAAAACACCATTTGTTGTCATCCTGCTTGAAATGTTGACTACAAACAGAGAGGTTTTTCAGATTTTCTGTTGCTGTGTTCTCTCCATATTTATGACTTACTGCAGACTTTAGCCACTGCCTACTATGTGCTGGAACCTTCACTGTAAACTGAAAGTAACATACTCCTGCTAAATGTTTACTCTTTGAATTCTTGCCCCCGGAACAATACAAGTTTACACCATTGTGAGTAAAAGTTTGCTAAGAAGTATTTCCTACTAAAGCAAGGTGGTATTTGACTCTGGTCAAGCGTATCCACAGCAGAATGGGAGTGGCCTTGGATGGCAACATAACCAGTGCATTATGGGTGTTGAAGTTTTTGAAACAGCCTTTTTTCTTTGTTTTCTCTAGTCAGGTAGCACAGATACAATTTTTCCCCCCGCCTTTCTACTGCATAGGCAGCCAAGTTTTATTGAAAGCCCATTTTGGCAGTGGTGAATTACCCCTTTAAGCCCAAAGTATACTTTAGTTTTGACATGATTGCTTAAGCCGATTGTATATCTGAAATATATCTGCCAAATATTTTGGTGTTTATGAATTGAAAATAGTAATGTAATTCATAATTTAATGTGAAAGATAACGAACTTTAACGTAGCCATTTTAGGCATATTAGGTATACGATTAAGAACAAATGTACTTATTTTGAAATAGTTATTTTTTGCAAATAGTTCAATTGTATTACTTTTATAATAGCATTTATTTTCTTGATTCCTTTCCATGTGTCAGCATCTCCCTGATCCAAAAAAAAAAAAAAAAAATTAATAATAATTTCAGACACGATTATGGCCTTGCTAAGATGTTCTGTAATGCAGCCATCTAACATCTTACGTAGCTAGAATTGTTGTTTTAGAACTTAGTGTGTGCTCATTGAGGAACACTATTTTTAAATCAGTCACTAATGAGGTTACAATTCAATTAGGATGCTGCCTTAGAATGTAACAGCCAATGTAGACAGTGGGGCAACTTGCTAAGTTTTAGTACAGAACTAATGACTCAAAGCTTATCAGGTTGCAGTTGCACGGAACGTTTCCTCTTTAATCTCCTGTACACTCTTTGGACTTCACCGGGTCAGTCAGAGGGATTGTTCTTAAAGCTTGTACTTTCCAAGTGCACAGTATTGTTGTGTAACAAGTGCCCTACGAGATAATATGTGCATTTGTCAAGCATTGTTACGAGTGTGAGATCCTGAACGGAAAAGCGTCAGCCTCCTTTTTGGCCTTTAACTCCTATTATATCTTTCCTTAGCATCCTCTGAGCGGAGGCTTTTTTCTTGGAGATGAGAGTTGCTTTCCTTTCACACGCCGCTTGCGTTTCCACTTGCGAGTGTGCATGGATGTGTATATTTGTCCAGGTCTGTGCCAGCAGTCAAAGCCTTTCCTTCCTCTGTCCTATCCTCTCTGTCCTTTCCCACAATGCCCTGCCTTAAGCTCCCCTTTAAAAGGAAAAGGAAAAAAATTATTTTATTTATATACATTGGCATGCACAAGCACATTAGAGAGATAATGTTTTGTACGTCCTCTCCCTGAAGGCGTTCCTTGAGCTTTGAGAAGTTAAGTGTCATTGTGGGATGGCCTTATGTTTCCAGTTCTTCACTCGGAGTGACCTCACCTCGGGTGGGGTGACATCTTGTGATGTCCTTTATGTGCTGCCTGACTCTATTTCTGTCTTTTCATGTGAATATGATCATTTTGTTGTTGTCAACACCCTGAGGACAGTCTATCCATCTCTCCTTTGTCCAATTTCTCTCTTTATTATTCTGTCTTTTAAGTCCAATCACCTACGGCCCCACCAGCTGTTATAGACTACTACAACTCTCTCTTTTGTTCTGTCTTCCTTTTCTTTGTGCTTTCATTTATTCATTTTCTCTTGCGTTCTTTTTCTTTTTTCGCTCGTTCTTTTTTCTTTCTTTCTTTCCCTTTGCTATGGCAGATGAAGTTGAATGTTATCAATTGTGAATGTTTTCTTCAGTTTTGATGTGTATTGATAGAAAACCGAGCAAATTAAAAATGCAATTTTTTTTTATATTATTACCCAATATTTGTATGTCCTATGTATGTCATTAGCTTAACAACATGCCAACATTGTGTTCTATGCATTTGGCAACCACGCGTTGCTGTTGAATGTACTTTTATGTGTAATTTTGCACAATGAAGTCATGCCATAACGATAATTTATGCTAATATGCACTATAGCACCTCTTGTGGCCATGCAGAGAATGCACTTATTATTTACATTCTTTAATGAATTTTTCTGACATTTTAGAATGTAACTGCACGTGCTTGTGTTAGAGTGGATGTTTCTGTAGTGTGAGGTATGATTAAGCGGTATTTAACACAGTAGGCATCTCTCTTTGATTTGGATCGTTAATCAGCTCAGCCTTTCAGGTACGCCAATACAGTACACAGACCTTGGCACAAAGGCCTGGAAAAGTTTAGTTCTTTTGAACATACAGCTGGAACAGATTCCTCATTTAGACTAGGGGTCAGAAGATTGTTTTAAATGTCTTGGAATTGTTTGCAAACATGGTCTTCCTCTCCTTTTGTGCTTTTGCCCTGAGTGAGTGTAGAACAACTGAAAATCTAAAACCAGGACGTGACTGTAGCGTTGAGGTTGAACCTAAGGCAGTCTGCTGAGGAAAGATTCCGTGTCAAGACGTATGGGGGACATCCTGAGCGTCATGTTGATTTAAGTACAAGTTGACAAGTAATTACAGTTTTGGTCCCCACATTAAGTGATTCTATTAAGTGAACAAGATGCCATTTGTTAAGTGTTCTTGTGTTTGCCTATGTTTTTATTAGGGCCAAGTACAGAAGGTGCGTAGCACCTATTGTAATCACTGGCCTTCTTCGTCTTTGTCTTCTTTGGCTCTGGAAGTCTATGGCAGCCCATAGAACCACTTGCGGTAAACAGTTGAAGGACAGTCTGAACTGTCACACAATAGCAAACTCGAGTCTCTACCAAAATTATTGTACCTTATGTTTATGCAATAACTTTTAACAGGGCTATAAACAAATTTGTTCCCCCCTGATTCCTAATTTTTCAATAAACCTTGAAAAACACAAACAAAACAAAAACGTTAAAAATGAAAAGCAGTCATTGCTACTGATATCCCCTGGTGTATATCAAAATGTCTTCCGCTGCCACACATAATTGGGCCCACAAAGACAATAAATTGAAATCTTGTGGGATAGTCAAGACAAGAGTTTCACATGGAAATGCATCTCTCAAACTCCAGTTGTTTCCTCCTCCTTATATAAATCTCATTTGTTCAAAGACCTCAGAAAACAGGCAATCTCAACAACACCGGCTGTTACGTAACTGTCAGGTGTACGCCCCCAATATTTGCATATGCCAGCCCATGTTCCCACTTATGAAAGGCATTAGACAAGGGCAGCCATAACGTCTGGAATCTGTGCAGCTGAATCATCAGACTAGGTAAGCAAGCAGAACATAGAAAAATGGCAGATGGAGCAATAATAACTGACATGATCCATGATATCATGATATTTTTAGTGATATTTGTAATTGTCTTTCTAATGTTTCGTTAGCAGTTGCTATGTACTATTAAATGTGGTTAAAGTTACCATCGTTTCTTACTGTATTCACGGAGACAAGAGCCGTCGCTATTTTCATTATTAAACACTGTCGTATATAATTCATAACACAACTTCATTCTTTATAAATCTCTCCCACAGTGTAGCATTAGCCGTTACCCACGGGCATAGCCTCAAACTCTCTAAATCAAATGTAAACCATATATATACAACAACAATACTCACAACCCTCATGCATGCCGCGTGCATGACGAACACTTTGTAAGATCCTTTGAGGGTTCTATTAGCTGTAACGTTGTTTATGCACTGTTTAAGGCAAGCGCGAGCTCTGTGGTTGTGTCCACGAGAATTAAGGGCCAGTAGCCTGATCGGCTCATTTATAATGATGCCCCCAAAAATAGGCCGTTAAAAAAATTAATTAAAAAAATCTATGGGGTATTTGAGCTGAAACTTCACAGACACATTCAGGTACACAGACTTAGATTATATTACTAACTTTTTAAAAAGTTCTAGGGCCCCTTAACTAACAAATTTCTAACACAAAACACTAATGTACATAAAAAATAAAAAAAACAAAATTATTTACAAAAAATTTAGTCATATGTGATGTCATGAGTACTTCCTGGGAATGTCTTCCTGTTTACCTGTAAATTTATTAATTCTAGTTTTTACTTGCAAAAACCATAATTTGACAGTATTTTACAGTACATTGTGTTAAACCATTTACGTTTTTTCACCGTATATGGTAAGGTAACTTAGTTAACCAATTAACATATTTTTACAGTATTTCTGTAAAAATTACAAACATTTTTTTCAGTGTACCATCACATGGTATAGACCTATGTAGCCCCGCCCCTCCAGCGTTGCACTCGTGTCTTTTGACTTCCGGTTTGTATTTCCACAGCAATCTTACATATTTATGAATGAACTGCTCGTTTTAAATCTTCCCGATCTACTGACATTTGTTAACATCTGCTTTAAAACTTACAATGCTCACGATAACTTTCATAACTCTACAACAAGTAATCCACTTCACCTCTATTATTCTTGACAGCGATGCCATAAAAATGTACAGAGCTACCGCAAAACGGAAGTTAAAAGACAATTTATAAAGATGGCGGCGCGCTTGTTTCTCTGGCGCATAAGGTCATATCTATATTTCACCACCAAGGCCTAATGTTTCTGATTGGGCCGTCATGATATCAGATTTTTCAATACACTATTATCATGACCAGAAGATTCAAACGATATATCGCGATATCTATAGAAATCTTGAAAAAAATAAATAGAAATAATGCTCTGTTAAATTCATGTTTACTTGATTTTTTTTTTTTTTTTTTTTTTTTTTTTTACTAAGAAATCACACCATTGCCAACAAAAGAACAATTACACTTATTTGCTACCTGATACTGAGGAAAAACTGATAAAAGGTATTTTAAGTTTCTTGGGGAATGCAAACATTTGCGAGAGAATGCAAAAGCATGACATAATTTTTCCTCCCGTCTCATATTTTTTCCATCACCATGTCCCTTTAGGGCATTGGTCTCAAACTCAGTTCCTAGATGGCCACAGCCCCGCAGAGTTTAGCTCCAACCAGCTCCAACTCACCTGCTTGGAAGTTTCTAGTAATCCCAAAGACTTGATTAGGTGTTTTTAATGAGGGTTGGAGCTAAACTCTGCAGGGATATGGCTCTCCAGGAACTGAGTTTGAGACCACTGATTTAGGGGCTCTTTAGTTTTTAAGAGTGTCTGAAGGTTACACTTCCAGTAAGCATGGCTGCGGATGGTTGGCAATACTCTTTGGGTATTATTTTGGATATGATATTACTACTGAAGAATGCAACAGATGGTTTATGCACACATAAGGTTTCTTAATGATCTCAGGAGGATTGTCTGACCCTTAGTGACCGGCGGGCATCAGACAGAACTGGCCAGGCATGGCGTGGGCACAATATGCATTGCTCAATATATAGTTAGTAGTCTCTTGCTGAGCGTGGGAATGGAATAAATGCTGCTGCTGTGTTTGTGATACTGACAGTGCGTTAGTGTGATTATAATCAGGTGCTTGAGATCTCTGTCAATATGCGTCACAAAGATGGAATCTTTTGTAATTTCTTGTGCATGCTCCACAGAGGTCTTTCTGTATGCGTGTTTATCTGAGCGTCTTTGTATTTATATTGGCACCACCCTCAGACTAGACAAGATTACACTCTGCCTGCATCTGCAACTGAAATCATACACTCCGTCTTGCTCAAATACATGGACAGCAGATTCAATCTGTGAGTTTTTTGACAGGTGAAAACTATGATGTATTGGTTTATATCTCTATGGTGATCTCAAAAAGTACTTGGACACTTAAGACACTCTTGTGTGTGATTTGTGTGCGAACAAAATATCAAACCAATATTTTCAGGATTTTAATGATCAGGACTTCAACTTTTAAAGCAAGAAGTTTAGTGAGAACTTGTAAAAAAGGTTTTAAGAAGTTAGAATTCAAATTAGAAAACAGTAGTAGGCTGCGTGAACTTAAGATCAGATCACGTTGAGAATAATTGGTTTAATGCAGTGACCATTTGGCTAAAGTGTCCAAGTACTTATTAGGGCCAATGTATATCACCAGAGCTGTGAGGAGAAACCTTTTATGCCTTGACATGTTGTCCCTCTGGAGATTCTAGGATTCCTCTTTTGGACTGATTGTAAGACATTTATGGAACATGTAGTGGCTGGTTTAGATCATAGGATCATAGGTATCCAAGTACATAAGATCTAAATAAGATTGGTGTGAAAGCTGCATTTACTTGCATAATGTGATATATACACTCATCAGCCACTCTAATAGGTACACCTGTTCAACTGCTTGTGAATACACATATCTTATCAGCCGATCACACTGCAGCAACTCAATGCATTTAGGAATGTAGACATGGTCAATATGATCTGCTGAAGTATCAAACTGAGCATCAGGATGGGGAAGAAAGGTGATTTAAGTGACTTTGAATGTGGCATGGTTGTTGGTGCCAGACGGGCTGATCTGCTGGGATTTTCACACACAACCATCCCTAGGGATTAGAGAGAATGGTCCAAAAAAGAAAAAATATCCAGTGAGCGGCAGTTCTGTGGGCGAAAATGCCTTGATGTCGTCAGAGGAGAATGGCCAGACTGGTTTGAGCAGATAGAAAGGCAACAGTAACTCAAATAACCATTCGTTACAATTGAGGTCAGCAGAAGAGCATCTCTGAACTCACAACACGTCAAAGCTTGGGCTTTGATGGGCTACAGCAGCAGAAGACCATGCCAGGTGCCACTCCTGTCAGATAAGAACAGGAAACTGAGGCTACATTTCGCATAGGCTCTCAAAAATTGGACAATAGAAGATTGGAATAGTTGGAATGTTGCCTAGTCTAATAAGTCTTGATTTTGCTGCAGCATTCAGATGGTAGGGTCAGAATTTGGTGTAAACAACATGAAAGCATGGATCCATCCTGCCTTGTATCAACGGTTCAGGATGGTGGTGGTGGTGTAATGGTATGGGGGATATTTTCTTGGCACACTTTGGGCACCTTAGTACCAATTGAGCATCGTTTAAACCAGGGGTTCCCAACCACATTCCTGGAGGCCCCCCAACACTGCATGTGTTCCATGTTTCCTTAATCAAACACACCTGATTCAGATGATTTAGAGACTCCAAGACCTGAAATGGGCGTGTCAGACAAAGAAATACAAAATATGCATTGTTGTGGGGCCTCCAGGAATGTGGTTGGGAACCACTGGTTTAAACACCACAGCCTCCTAAATATTGTTGCTGACCATGTCCATCCCTTTATGCCCACAGTGTACCCATTTTCTGATTGCTACTTCCAGCAGCATAACGCGCCATGTCACAAAACTCAAATCACCTCAAACTGGTTTCATGAACATGACAATGAGTTCACTATACTCAAATGGCCTACAGTCACCTGATCTTAATCTATTGCATCACCTTTGGGATGTGGTGAAATGGGTGGAACGTGTACACACACACACACACACACACACACACACACACACACACACACACACACATATATATGATTTCTTTCATTTTATTAAAATTTATGTAATCATTTAAATAATTAAATATTTAATTATTATTATTTATTTGAAGCTAAATTGGGAGAGCATAGCACTAGCAGTACCAAGGTTGTGGGGTTGACTCACATGGATCACATGGACAGATATATAAAAAGTGTTCTTTGCATTAGAGGTGTCACGTTATGATGAAGATGATGACACAGGGCGGATTGCAGCATACATTTATTAATTTGAACAAAAGAAACAAAATGCATCATAATGGACAAGATGGACCGGATTTAAAAAGTCCATTGTATGGTCCTCGAGGGAATGATCCCCCTGGGAAAGGAGGATTTTAACTGCTGCTAGATCCATTTTGTGGTCTTGTGTTCTGTCATGTTATGACGATAATGCTGAAGAAGATGATGCGAGAGGCGTAGTGGATCAAACTGCAGCATACATTCATGAAATCGAACAAAAGAAACAAAATACAAACTAAAAAGAAAACAAAGGTAAACAAAACCATGTGTAAACCACAATCAACACAAGACAATGAACAGAGTAAACTGAAGGCCTTAAATACAAAAGATGATGAACTCAATACAAAACAGGTGTGCACTAATCAATCAATGAATTACAGTGACAACCAAACAAAACAGGAAGAAAACACAGGAATTACTGGTACTAAACTGAAAGTCCTTGAGAATTAAACCAAAACACTGACATAACGTGACAGGTATTTTCGGGCCCTAATGTGTGTACGTGACCCAAATCACTTGTTAATCGAATCCAACATGAATAAATTAATTTTTTAAAAAGGAAAAACCTGACTTTTTCAAACAGCGACCAATATCAGAGATGACAAATAACAAACACCATGGCAGCTGTAGATTCATAAGAATGCCTATCTTCATTCTTTGGTCCTTCTTCCTAACATTTATGTTAGGTACGTTGTTTTAGTTCACTCAAAAATTAAAATTCTGTCATCATTTACTCACCCTTATGCTGTTCCAAACTCGTAAAAAACTTTTGTTCATCTTCGGAACACAAAGGAAGATATTTTTACTAAAACCTGAGTGACTTATGTCCCTCCATTGACAGCTATGCAACTACCACTTTGATGCCTCAAAAAGTTCATAATGAGATTGTAAAACTAATCCATATGAATTGAGTGGTTTAATCCAAACTTTCTGAAGAGACCTGATCGCTTTATATGATGAACAGACTTTGAACACCTCAACTTTGAAAGCCCTGTAGGTTATTTTTGATAGAAGCATCTCCCAAATGCATAAATGTGAATGTTTTTCAGAATGACGTGCATTGATGAATCGCCCACAGTAAGACTAGAAACATGCATTAAGAAAATAAATGGGGTAAATTCTGATTGCATGTCGACTTTAAGCTTGTGTGTAACTTCTCCGAGTGGTGTTTGTTTAAAACTGCAAGAGTGCACAGGTCTGCCGCAGTGGGATTAATTAGGATTCACTAGATTCTTATTTTTCTACTTTTTTCTTTATTTATGTGTGTCAGAGTTCCCGTCATGCACATACAAATACTAATACGGCATTCTGTGCATGAGTGATCCATCTCTGATGTAGTAACTCGAGTTTCAAGCACTGAACCTGCCGTGAACTCAGCTGGATTCTGCGAGCGAGTGATTAATGGCAGTGAGCCAGAACGTGGAGCCGCAGGGGGTGCGTGTCTGTGAGTTTGTGTACAGTGCGAAACGACACCAGGCCCTGAAGATGCTTGTAAACGCCAGACCACAAAGTGACAAGTGATTGAGTGCTAGCAACATACACAAAACCAACACAGATGCATCTGTGTGTTAGTGTGTGAGCGACAGTGACACCTAACATGTTTGTTGAACTAGTTGACTTTGTTTTCAGTCTGTCTGTCTGGATTTTTGGAAGATAGACATAGCAACAAATCAAAACAATGCAGCTGCACTTCATCCTGTATATCAGGTCTTATATTTACATGTAGGTATACATGCGCATGTTGAGAGAGAACAGAATGTTCAGGCTGTTTGGCTTGGGTTCTTATTTGTGAATGATTATATCACATGCCCCGTCTGTACTCTCACATCTCTTTTTCCAGTGCCTGTTTATTATCAGAGACAAACAACATTATCAATATTGACTTAAAGGGTTAGTTTACCCAAAAATGAAAATTCTGTAATTTATTACTTACCCTCATGCCGTTCCACACCCGTAAGTCCTTCGTTAATTTTCGGAACACAAATTAAGATATTTCTGTTGAAATCCGATGGCGCAGTGAGGCCTCCATAGCCAGCAATGGCATTTCCTCAATCAAGATCCATTAATGTACTAAAAACATATTTAAATCTGTTCATGAGAGTACAGTGGTTCAATATTAATATTATAAAGCGACAAGAATATTTTTGGTGCGCCAAAACAAAATAACGACTTATTTAGTGATGGCCGATTTCAAAACACTGCTTCAGGAAGCTTTGGAGCGTTATGATTCTTCTTTGTCGAATCATGATTCGGATCGCGTCAAACCGCCAAACTGCTGAAACTGCTGTGACTTTGTCCAAACCGCTGATTTGACACGCTGATTCATAACGCTCCGAAGCTTCCTGAAGCAGTGTTTTGAAATCGGCCATCACTATATATATGTCGTTATTTTTTTTTTGGCGCACCAAAAAAATTCTAGTCACTTTATAATATTAATATTGAACCACTGTACTCACATGAACTAATTTAAATATGTTTTTAGTACCTTTATGGATCTTGAGAGATTAAATGTCATTGCTCACTATGCAGGCCTCGCGGAGCAGTCGGATTTCAACAAAAATATCTTAATTTGCGTTCCGAAGATTAACGAACGTCTTACGGGTGTGGAACAGCATGAGGGTGAGTAATAAATGACATTATTTTCATTTTTGGGTGAACTAACCCTTTAAAACAAGGATGGAGAAATTGGCAGGAAATATTTATGAGGTTTATATATGGTTTATATACTGTTATAGTTTTTATAAATTGTATTACTTAGTTTTTATTTTAATTTTTAAAAGTTTTGTTGTTTTTATTTTTTTTTTATTAGTTATTTTATTAGAAAAAACTTGTCTGTATAGTTTCATTTTTTAGTACTAAATGAATAAGAGGAATGTTGACTTGACAAATAAAATATTAAAATAAGTTTACTTTTATATTTTATTTTGTTTACTTTATTTTTTTAATTTAATAATTTATTCTTTTATACAAGTTTGTGTTTATTTTATTTTAAGTAACAAGATTTTTTATGGTTTTAGTTAAGTGTAATATTCATTTATTTAAATCTGGTACTAGTTTAGTTTAGTTTAGTTTAGTTTAGTTGTGAAATATTTGGGCTGGTTATCCAGAAGTTTTAGGTTCAAACCATAGACTGTAAAAAAAAAAAAAATATGGACATAGTGTCCGTGAAGTCACCTGTAGATTCTTGCATTTTTGAAGCCCAAAAGCGGCTGTTGCGAGTCATCACACGTCACTCCTGGATAACTGAAAATGGGCAAAGAGGCGGGATGTGGTTGGAACTGAGGTGCCTGGTTGCTAAAACCACACCTGCCTAGCATGACGTGATCATGTTAGCAGGCAAAGGAGTTATCTATCTATCAACAAGTTATATCATTTGAAAGTTCTAAGGATTTACTGTCAATCTACAGTGTCTGTTTTATGATATAGATAATATTGTAATTTGTGTCGGGTGTGCAAATGACAACACGTAAAATCAAAACGGGACTTCATACCTTTGTAATGAAATGGCGATCACGAGAAGAATCCAATCCGTCGCACTTGGGTAAAATGTCCATGAGCGTCCATTAAAAAACAAACACAGCACTTTTTGTCCACAAAAGTGTTAAATCCATGAAATATTGATATATTGTCCATTGTTTGCATCACATTTCTTCTGAATGATCTGCTCTCCATCATTGTTCTTCAAGAAATTGTGCAATCGTATACATTGGACTCTCACAAAGAAATGAGCCCGCATCCAAAGTATAATTTTTCAAAATTATTTGAATTACTAAATTTTTCATAATGCAGCAGTTTTAGTTATAATATCCAAGCAGTGCTGTAGGATTTTGTGGTGTCTTGAGAGGCATATTCTCCAGCCGTTGTCATTGTAGTAAATCTGACGAACAAAACTTTTAGCCAATGCCAAGACGATCCAACAACGTGTGTTCTGTTTATCTTCCGCATGCGTGCACATGAACACAGACGTACATCGTCTCGACCATAAACCACACAGCAAGCCATATTATTTGATAATTGTATGAAATAATCCAGAAAAAAGCACAAACATGGTAGAGATTCCAAATTCAGCGGCTGGAATTAGCTTAGGTTTTTTCTGCTGTAAAGTTGGGCATTTTAACATGAGGCTCAATGAGATTTTGCTCTCTTTTGGAGCCTGTCCCTAGCAGCCGTTGCAGTTTAAGTCACTTCCATATTAGCTTCAAGAGAATCTGGGGGAGGTTGCCACTTGGTTCAAACCCTTCAAGGTGTTAGTGCTTTAATACCAGAAAATGTGAGAAAATTACTTTTGCTTTTCTTCTGTTCCTTAAACTGTAATTTTTTATCTTCAAAATCACATTTGTCAATCTACTACAGCATATTAAATTGCAAAGTATTTACCCAGCAAATCTTGACACTATCTGAAAATTTTCTGATTTCTCTTTTTTTTTTTTTAACTCTCTTTTGGAATAACAGTAGCATACATTATATAGATATTACATTTGAGTTTTGTTCTTTGATTTTTGCTTCTGAAGAAGGCCACATCTAAGTTGTAAAAGAAACCTTTGTCTACTGTGTCCTCACTTAGTCTTTAAACTGTAGTTCAGACAAGCTTAGACGTCCTCAAACTAGCTTTGCTTTGATGATAGGCTGACATTTGTTAACTTATAACTGAACTCAACTGCTTCTGGCAGCATGGGACAAAACTTTTTTTAGTCTATCTTGTCCTCGGGATGTTGCAGTCAGCTGATGAGACTTTGCATGCATGCTTTGCCTGATTGGAAAAAATCGAATTTCTCTGTGTCATCTTTCTTTCTCTTCGAATGGCTCTCTCATTGTGTGTAAAGAGAGTGCAATACTGTACAATCCACAAGTTATCATTGTCATATTAACTAACATGCACTGTGTGCATTTACAATTGGATGATTGTTTCGGTTGTATTTTAGGAGTCTGGTTTCCTTGCGTGTTTGCGTAAAACATTTGTCTTGTGTTCGGCTTGTTTGCGCTGTTCCATTTCACATCCATCCAAAACAAGATGAGAAGGATTTCTAAGAAGCTTCTTACACAGAATTCATGTGACTTTTCATATGTGAATACATGGGTGTGTGTTATAGTTTATACATTCTTCTTTACCTGATACACAGTCGTTTTATATTTCAGGCATGGTCAGTCAGGCTTATGTGTTTGAGATAAGACTTTAAGTGGCAAAGATCATGGAGTTCAATTCACATGTATTTATGTAGCATTTTTAACAATGGTGAATGTCGCAAATGAGCTTTTCTGGGTGTGTTGCATAAAATCCCAGTGAGTCAGCACAAAACTGGCAGAAACATTTGTGAAATTGACAGTTTATGAACGTGGCATTGTCAGGCCATGAGAACTTACATTTTAATCCATCCTTTATATATATATATATATATTAATATATATATATATATAAGGGTAGGTTTTTAAGGAACCTTGTTTCCACCATGAAATAAAAAAGATTTTTTCAGAATTGCAAGTTATAAAGTCACAATTGCAAGATATAAACTCATTTCTGAGAATAAATGTCAATTGAGATTTTATATTTCGCAATTGTGAGAAAAAAAGTCAGAATTGTGAGATGCAAATTGTGAGATAAAAAGTCGCAGTTACCTTTAGTTCTTTTTATTTAGTGGCGGAAACAAGCTTCCATATGTTTTGATCAGTTATATGTAATAAAATAAAATATACATGGAATTTTTACTTAAAATATACATTGAAATTGTTCTTAGTTATTATTTTGGAATAAATATAAAAATGCTTTAAAAGTACTAACTTGAGAAATATACTTCATTTTAATAAATAAAGGACTCCTCATTTGAGAATGCCACTGGTAAAAATATTCTGTTATACCCTACTAACCTACCATCTGAATCATATTGATGAGTTTGATTTTTGAGGAGAAAGATATTTTGAATCTCTTCTCTCAAAACAGTGAGCAGGACATCATGTTCCCCATCTCGTTTTGTGTAGTTGATTTGAGTAGAATGATGCACATGCTGAATTTAAACAGTTTAGACCCCTTACACCACTGGCAATCCACATATTTGTTTACCTGTCTCCTGAGTCACGCTGTTTTTGAAAACCACTTTGTATTCTTGGTTCACACAGTCAAACAAACTCAAATGCCCCATTTAGCTGAAGCTTTGCCAAAAATCTCCTCCCAGGTGACCCACTAAATGTTTGTGCTGTGAAATGAGACACCGTCGCAGTAGAGTTGAATGTGTCTCTGCGTGTGGATCCTGTCTCCACCCTAGTGTACACTCAACACCAGTTTGCTTCGATTTGTGTGCCAGAGCCTAAGGACACTCTACAAAACACACACACAGTCACACACACACACACTGTCCAGTCAGCTGACTGCAACACAAGCCCTCGAGAGATGACATGACCCAACATTACTAAAAACATCAGCATGAGAAAATAATCCTCTCCTCAAACTACCCTTTTCCCTCTTGTTTCTTTATTCTTCTTTATGCTATATTTATGTCTGTTTTTTTTGTCATCAGTTAATTGGAAAATTACATTTTAGGGGAAACAATGATGATTGCTGGAGTGATGTGGACACTGAGTCCTTGTGCAAGACTTCAGCCACATATGCTGAGTTTATGCAAATTCTGAATACATATATATATATATATATATATATATATATATATATATATATATATATATATATATATATATATATATATATATTAATTTTTTTTTTTTCCAAATTATCTTTTTTCATGTTAAATTAAGTTCTTAGGATTTTTAAAATCAGCTTCTCAAATGTAATACTGATAATATAATTTGTAATAAAATCTTTAAATTACATTAGAAACTAATGTAAACAGGTTTTCACTGTTGATCTCAGATTTTCGAATTCCCTTACATCAGTAGCTGTATATAAATATGATTATATTTCTCATATATGGGTGTATATATGTTCAATGAGTCCTAGTGTTTGTATTTGGTTATAAAAATGCGGTATAAATATTCACCTCTCCAGTTGAGGGTGGTTGCACTCTACTGTTGATATGCAAATGTATCCTGTTTATCTGTTTTTATCCTTTATTCTTTCGGTTTCCACTTGTTGATAAACTGTCAACATGTCTCTCTCTCTCTCTCTCTCTCTCTCTCTCTCTCTCTCTCTCTCTCATATATTATATATATATATATAATTATGTATGCACTGACTGGCTTCTCTCCTCTCCATGAAACCTGAAACTTCCAAAGCTGTCACTAAAGTTTATCCCCTGAGATCTCTAAACAAAGGTGTGTGTAAATGTATGAATGTCAGGGCAGGTTATATTTTATGTCTGTGTGAATTTTTACAGTATGTTTGTGATGTCATTGAAAGGCAGGGTCACAAAGAGTTCAGTAAACTGAGGGTGGTAATAATGTGTGTGCATGTGCATCAGGCTTGCGTGGGGTTAAAATTAAATTTGCTGTCTAGTTAGGTAATAAGAGTGAGGTGAATGATCGCAGCACACAGGTCTGTTCAGAAATAAACACATTTGGGCTGTTTTACTTTTTTAATTTACTTTAGCTTAGACAGGGTTTTATCATGGTGAATTCTATAATACTTAGAACAATATTTCCTTTGGGAAAGATTTCAGTTGGTTGTAAAAAGTATAATTTTCAAATGCCTTCTTGCCTAAGCCAAGTACATATATCATAATGCAGTGGTTCCCAAACTTTTTTTTTGTCATACTCCCTGGGGCATTTAACATCCTTCTGCGTACCCTCTCTCTTTCACTTAGACTGCAGTCACACCTTTTCCATTGAGGGACAATATTTGCCCCCTTAAATTGATTTTATCTTTATAAAGTTTTTCTAACCCTATTAAATGTTTGTCATGTTTTGTCAAATTCTTAAAATTCCATTAATATAATTATTAATATAATAAATTAAAACTAGATCAATAATTTAAATCAAATGAAATTATCAACAAAAGCCATCTTTGTACTACAGTGGTACAAGCTGCATCTAGATGTATTTATATACTGTTTAATCCTGCTCAGAGGTGGCATGAATGCAATTACAATGGAACAGTAACTTCAAAAAGTGCAACATTTGCAACGCAAGTCTGTCATATAGGCTAAAAAAATTATAATGAGAACATTATAATTGTGTGCTTGGGACATGGGTTTTAATGGTGACTTTTAATGGTGACTTAAAAATCAGGCTTTCAAAAATAATATAAAATTTGGATTTAGATTTATCGGCCTATATATATATATTATCGGCTTTCAAATATAAAGAATTATCAGTATCTGCCAAAATTTTCATATCTGTGCATCCGAAACGTTCACATTTTGTCCTGCTCCTGCCTTCAGAAGCCTGAAAGAAGAGGTCTACGCTGATTTTCAGACCCGGTCCGGTTACATTCTGTCTCGCTCTGGTTTCCATGCACACGCTGCTTCAGATTGCCAGTTTCAGACTTCTGCATGCTGTTATAATTAGATAATTATATTTTGCGGGAGCCCATGAGTTTCCTACTTCCTGCGCGCATATCAGTATCCGCACTCAGCAGTTCAAGACTTGTCCCCCAGACCTCTATAACAAAGCAAGTGGTTGTACTTATGAATGGGTCATTGAATCATTGACTCTCCTGATTTATTCACTAATGTAGAGCCTTTTTGCTAATGCAGCATAATCTAAATGCAAATTATCATAATATGCATGCTGCTTGTATGAATGCAGTCAGTTTACACTACAAAAGATAAGGTAATTTGATTGGATGTCATGTATTTGACCTTTTACGGCACTACCGTAATACATGCTCAGTTTTAATGTTATTTTAAAGGTAGAGTGCTCTACAAAGCCACACCTCCTCCAAAACACATGAATGCGTACAGCAAGGAGCAAACAAAAGCTTCACGAGAGACGGCATTAAACTACCTCGTGCCTCAGCACATAACGTTGCAATAATAATGAACATAAACAACTTAAAGAGAACTGACCTGTACCACCTGACTGCTGCAGATTAGTTTTGGCATTGATATTGTTGTCATTGAAACGCATAAATTTGAGTCACAAACCACTCCGAGTAAAATGTCACGGCCCGGTTTTCCATTTCTTCCAAATTATGGTAGTTATGGCGTGAACGCAGCATAAGCTCTTTGTTTTGGTTCAGGAGGAACTGTAAAACGTGGCTGCCGTTTCGTTTGCGGTGTTCGGTGACTGACGTCTGTCTAACTTTGCATATCGTAAAACGCGCTGATGATGTGTGATGCCTGCACGAGCAGGGTGCTCTGAGGTATGGAAATACATATTCTGACAGGCAGATAGGACTGAATGCAATGATTGGACGGACATTTTATGGTCCTACGCCTTCCAGATGAGATATATATATAAATTTAGACCACTTAACATAGTGACTCCTATCAGGATGTGAAGAGACATTCAACCAGCATAACAAAAAATGTTTCTGCCTTTTAAGGTGGGGTAGAATTAAATGAACGACAAAACTCAGCATTTTGTTCGCAGACCCCCTCTGTCACCTCGTGTACCCCAGTTTGGGAATCACTGTCAAAATGGAAACAGGTACATATCTCATAATGGAAACAGGTGACTAGTTAAAGGGTTAGTTCACCCAAAAATGAAAATGATGTCATTAATGACTCACCCTCATGTTGTTCCAAACCCGTAAGACCTCCGTTCATCTTCGGAACACAGTTTAAGACATTTTAGATTTAGTCCGAGCTTTCTGTCCCTCCATTGAAAATGTTTGTACGGTAGACTGTCCATGTCCCAGAAAGGTAATAAAAACATCATCAAAGTAGTCCATGTGACATCAGTGGGTTAGTAGAAGTTTTGAAGGTCGAAAATACATTTTGGTCCAAAAATAACAAAAACTACGACTTTATTCAGCATTGTCTTCTCTTCCGGGTCTGTTGTCAATCTGCGTTCACAACTCCGCAGTGACGCTGCTGATGTAAGACGCTGCTGACGTGTTATCCGGTGCGCCCGAGCTTCGTTTACAGTCTGAGGGAGACGCACGCTGTATTCAAGCTGTTCTACATTGTTTGTATTTTGGTATTGCTATATTTTTTAAAATGGTGCGTAAGTGTGCATGTCGCGGATGTCCTAATTGCCAAAAACGACGTAAAAGTGCATTACCAACGCCGACAGATGAAAGGATTCAATGGAATCAATTCAATGGAAAGGATTCCGGAAGAGAAGACAATGCTGAATAAAGTCGTAGTTTTTGTTATTTTTGGACCAAAATGTATTTTCGATGCTTCAACAAATTCTAACTGACCCTCTGATGTCACATGAACTACTTTGATGATGTTTTTATTACCTTTCTGGACATGGACAGTATACCGTACATACATTTTCAATGAAGGGACAGAAAGCTCTCGGACTAAATCTAAAATATCTTAAACTGTGTTCCGAAGATGAACGGAGGTCTTACGGGTTTGGAACGACATGAGGGTGAGTCATTAATGACATAATTTTCATTTTTGGGTGAACTAACCCTTTAAGTTAGGTGGACCATTTCTGGTTAACCAGTCTCTTATTCAGTTCATGGTCAAACACAGGGCAGTTTTTAGATGCACATGAGTTTGATTATGACTCACACATGCTCACTCACAGAAATGAGTAAAGACAATCACAAAGCTTGAAATGACTTTATCAACTCTGTCACTCCTGCCTAACTAAATATAATAACTAAAAGTCTGTATAACTTTATACCTACCTAAAAACTAACTATATAAACTTGTCTAACTATTCAATGTCATGCCTGCCTAACTATCTAACTCTTTACCTAACTAACTTCATACCCCTCAAACGATTTAATTTCATACCTGTCTATCTGTCTAACTTTCTATGAAAATCATGTGACGATCAAGAATTTTGGACTTGTGTTGCTGTCTGTCTATTTCTATCTGTCTGTCTCTCTGTCTGTCTAAATATATAACAATCTGTATAAATATCAAACTGTATAACTGTGTGTATATATAATCACAGAACCTAATGTATCAAAAGTATTGGCCATATACTGTGACCTCCGTTCTATTATTGGATTACCTCTTTCCCTTTATACAAACTGCGAACAATGCTTGAACAACCCTCTATTAACTCCCAACAAACACCTTGTTGCCATGTGACCCTCAGAATGTTTGCAAAAACTTTATTTAACATTTAAAGATCCTCCCATGTGACTGGCGGAGGCGCGACAGAGCAGTGCAGACTGCAGAGCAAACGTTTGCTTGTAGCCACATGACTATAAGGATGCGTTTAAACAACATTGGGTAAACGCTCTTAAATCGTAAAGCTTGTAGAAAACAGCATTTGTGGCAGTAGAATGGTACATGTATAACTCAGCTTGAGCAATGAAACAATGCTCTGCAAACAGTTTCCACTGCTATAATGGTCTTGCCAATAGCTCAACCCCCAAACATCCTTTTCTTCATGGTGTCGAGTCAGATTACATGATACAGTTGTCTTCCGTCTGAGGCGACAGAATGGTGTCTTTTAGAATTTGTTTTTATCCTTTAACACCCTTAAAATGAACATGAACATATTTCGCATAGTGAGAAATTGCAAGGTATTGATTGTGTTCAGTGTGAGAAAGAAGATCACTCATTTTTAGTGAAGTGTTGTGGGAGGAGAGATTTTGCTGGGATTTGGCCTCTGTTGTGTGTGTTTAAGAAACACTCTCCAGTTGTGATATGCTGAGTTTTGAGAAAAAGAGAGGGAAAGGTTTTCTTTGGCTGTGGAGTTCAAAGCCAAACTTCAGGGGGGAAATGGGAGTGAAAAAAGAATGAGAACAAAATCTCACTCTGTGTGTGTGTCGTGAGAGCTGGATGTGGGGCTCTGTCTCAAGGCTTTCTGAGAACCAGAGAGAATTTGAAACTTTGACAGAAGCCAAGGCAAAGTTTGATGAGGGGGAGAAAGAGAGAGTAAGGTTGAGGAAAAGCGAGAGCGAGACAAATGAAGGGATGATGGAAGGTAAAGGAAAAGAGAGAGACAAAAATGGAAGGGGAGAAAGAATTGTTGTTATTAAAGGTTGGCTAATGTGCATTTCCCAAAGCCTGATGCTTATGTACGCAAACTGCCTGGCCAAAAAAAAAAAAAAAAAAAAAGTCACTGTTTGGATTTAAAATGCTTAAGAGTCTATGACTGGATCATTATTACAGTGATTATTATGGTTTCTTGGATGTTGTATGTTTGTCAATAGTTCTTCTAACCCTACTTGATGGAGTGTGTAGCTTTTCATTTCTTAAACAACCATGTATGAAAACGTATCATGGCCGTATTCCAGGATGACAAAGCCAAGATTCATCAGGCTCAAATTGTGAAATAATGGTTGGGAGGGAGCATGAAGAATAATTTTCACATATCAATTGGCACCTCTGATACAAGATCTTGAGCAAAAAATTATACACCCTTTGATGGAAATAAATGTTGTGATGTTATTTCCATCAAAGGTGCATTGATTTTTGGTCAAGATCTTGTATTGACAATGCAAGAGTCAAACACTCTGTAAAGTCTCACTCCAGCACATCCCAAAGACTTTCAATGAATTTAAGGGGTGGAAGCCAGGTTATCCCGTATATACACTACCAGTCAAAAGTTTGGACACGGTAAGATTTTTAATGTTTTTAAAAGAAGTTTGAACATTTTATAAAGTAATTTATTCCTGTGATCAAAGCTTTTTTTTCAGCATCATTACTCCAATCTTCAGTGTCACATGATCCTTCAGAAATCATTCTAATATGCTGATCTGCTCCTCAAGAAACATTTATTGTGTACAACTGTACAAAATATTTGTGTACAATATTTTTTTTTTTTCAGGATTCTTTGATGAATAGAAAGTTCAAAAGAACAGCATTTATTGAAATAATAATCTTTGTAACATTATAAATGTCTTTACTGTCAATTTTGATCGATTTAATGCATCCTTGCTAAATAAAAGTATTAATTTCTTTAATTTCTTTTCAAAAAAATTAAAATAAAAATTCTTACTGACCCCAAACTTTTGAACAGTAGTGTATAATGTTACAAAAGCTTGTATTTCAGATAAATGCTGTTCTTTTTAACTTATTATCAAGGAATCCTGAAAAAAAAGAAAAAAAGTACACAACTGTTTTCACATTGATAATAATCATAAATGTTTCTTGAGCAGCAAATCAGCATATTAGAATGATTTCTGACGGATCATGCGACACTGAAGACTGGAGTAATGATGCTGAAAATTCAGCTTTGCCATTACAGGAATAAATTACTTTATAAAATATATTCAAACAGAAAACAGTTATTTTAAATTGTAATAATATTTCACAATATTACTGTTTTTACTGTATTTTAATTAAATAAATGCAGCCTTGGTGAGCAGATGAAACTTCTTTAAAAACATTAAAAAACTTACTGTGTCCAAACTTTTTGACTGGTAGTGTAGTTAATGATTGTTTTCCTGCTGCATAGTTAAAGATATGCTAAAGCCCGCCCCACACGTTGACTGGATTGGTTACGACATATTTGTGATGTAGAGAACAAAAGCAATTTCAAACTGCGTTTTTTAGACTGTCTTTGGTTCACTGCAGTTTTAAAGG
The DNA here is from genome assembly GCA_028476615.1 of Culter alburnus. Lineage (NCBI taxonomy): Eukaryota > Metazoa > Chordata > Actinopteri > Cypriniformes > Xenocyprididae > Culter > Culter alburnus. The sequence continues at coordinate 2,809,348 of JAOTNS010003677.1, forward strand.
GTTAGTTCACCCAAAAATTAAAATTGTCTTTAATTACTCACCCTCATGTCGTTCCAAACCTGTAAGACCTTCGGAACACAAACTAAGATATTTTTGATAAAATCCGATGTCTCGTGAGGCCTGCATTGAGACTTAACTTAGACTTTCAAATGCCCAGAAAGGTACTAAAAACATATTTAAAACAGTTCATGTGACTACAATGTTTCAACCTTAATGTTATTAAGCGACGAAAATACTTTTTGTGTGCCAAAAAACAAAATAACGACTTATCCAACAATATTCAGCACTCGTCACTGAACTAAACACTGCTTCATGAAGCTTCAAAGCTTTACGAATCTTTTGTTTCGAATCAGTGGTTTGGAGCATTGGCAAAGTCATGTGAACCACTGAAATTTCGAAACACTTATGATGCAACGAAGCCTCGTTTACTGAAATCATGTGACTTTGGCAGTTTGAGATCGTTTGATACATGCTCTCCGAATCACTGTTTCGAAACAAAAGATTCTCCTCGCTTCATAACATTAAGGTTGAACCACCATAGTCACATGAACTGTTTTAAATATGTTTTTAGTACCTTTCTGGGTGTTTGAAAGTCTAAGTTAACTTGCTCTCAATGCAGGCCTCACAAGCCATCGGATTTTATCAAAAATATCTTAAATTGTGTTCCGAACATGAATGAAGGTCTTACAGGAACGACATGAGCGTGAGTAATTAAGACAGAATTTCATTTTTTGGTGAACTAACCCTTTAAGCAGAAAATACTAAATTTAAAATACTAGGAATTTGCACATGGTTTGTCTTAAAGCATATTAAAAACACCACATAGACATATAAACAACATTAAAAACTTGATTTGCACCACAGGCAAGACAGAAAGTTAGCCTCAGCCCCCCTTCATTTTCCTTGTTGATTTTGCTCTTTCCCCATATAATCATCTTTTTTTCTCCATGGAAGTATAAGTTACACACATTTGGAAAAAACGAAGTGATGATACAATTTTCATTATTGGGTGAATGATCTATTTAATATAGGAAACCCCGTTATATGAGTTTTTTTTTAACAAATTGAAGCACTAGTCATCTCTACCCATCTCTCTCTCACCTAGAGATTCTTTCTCGCAGCTTAATCCGCTAGAGAGTATTGTAAGACACAAGCTGCTTGTCAGCTGAGTCTGTCTCTCCCTTCTTTTCTCTCTCTCTCTCGCTCTTGTTTCAGCAGCTCTCTTGGTCTCATCTCAACCCTCTGCCCATTCTCAACTCCTCTCATCCTCTCGCTTTCCTTCCCTCCTCCCCTCCTCTCCTCTCTTGCCCTCCCTCTTTCTCTTTCTTTTCTCTCACTCACTCACTCTCTCGCCGCGTGAGTGAGCAGAGGTTGTCTCAGAGTGAAAATGCCATCGTGTTCGCCGGACTGTTGCTTGTATCAGGCAGTAGAGGTAAGGTTGACAGTAACTACTTTTTCTGAAGAAAACCGTCCTGCAGATGCCGGTCTACAAAAAATATCATATTTAGTCATGCGGATCATGTTTGTGCATAAACTGCACACTATTCTGTAGGCTTCTTTCATGCTTTTAGACTGTTAAAAAAGTCTATAATAATTATAATTGCAAATTTTTGTTTTTGTGGATGCATGTGTATGTCTAGTTGCGCATTTACATACATTTACGTTACTAGTCATTTCTGTGTTGTGTGCATGTTCATTGGAAGAATGGAAAGCATTTCTCTTTTCTTTTTTTTTCTCCTTTATCTGGGCCGTTGGCTTTGGCGTTCATGTGAATTCTGCCTCTTAATGGAGTATATCCTCTTGTGTGTGCGTGTTCAAGTCAGTCACGCTTATGAGCGCCGGGCTCAATCTAAACACTAAGAGTCCATGCGGATTGAGCTAAGGGCCACATATACATTGAGATATCCACGGTTTGCAAGAACAAAAGCATAAACAAGTATAAATAAACTTTTTGTCCTCCATCATTTTTACTCTTAGGTAACTTTAAATGCTTGTATTTGAAGCACATAATTATGCACATAGGTTTATTAAGGCTAAGTTGTCGAAAAACACAAGCTATGTAATCCCATCTGGAGCATTGTGCAAAAGTGTGTCTGTAATTGTTCGACAAATTACACTCGAGAACGTCGCCTTGAGGTCATATTTAGCAATGTACGCATCTGCAATTGACATTCTGTATATGTGTTTTAAACAGATCATCAAAGTTTTCAGCGAGGATGGTGTGGGAAAAGTTGTGGAGGTCCCTGCCGACATGACGGCCAGAGATGTGTGTCAGTTCCTGGTCTACAAGAACCACTGCCTGGATGACAACTGCTGGTCGCTAGTGGAGCATCATTCCCTGCTTGGTCTGGGTAAGCCAAGCCATCATATGTGTAAATTCTTTTTCTGCATCTGTATGACTTGTGTGTGCGGCACACACCCAGTCTAGGAGGACACGCTGTTCTGTCCCGGGACACTGGGTTCCCAGTGCGCTGCACTTTGTGTAACAGGAAATCACCTTTCAGCAAGCCCAGACTCAGAGTCTTATGTACACACATACTTGTTCTCCTATTAACACTTAAGCTCTCAAATACGACATTATACATCATGTACGGCTGCACGTTTTGCATGCGCAACAGCTCATAGAGCGTCTAACTCGAAGGAAAGAAAAAGCGTTTGAAATGCAGATGCGTTTGAGAAAATGAACGTAGAGAAGATGAGGTTAGGAAGAACTAGTGTTTAATCTCGCACTGCGATCAAAGAGGACACGTGTGGCTGCCTATTTCTCAGGCAGATTACAGATTAACCCTTTCGCAAATCATACTAAACAGATTTAACTCTGTCTGACCTTTAGCGATGCAGTCATTGCTCTTGTAGGGTGTTGAAAATCCCTTTATTGAGCTTCTGAAATGACACAATCAGCTCTTTATTTTAATTCATCCACATTAAAGCCATCAAGGAAAGTTGTTACTTATGCATAGGCTCTGATTGTGCAGGTCACATGGTATGATGTCAAAATGTGACAGGGTGTGGTCTGTTTTGGTCAGCTGACTTCTCTAAAGAGGCTGAGCATTATGTGGTGTAGTTGGATGTGTTTCCCTCATCACTTCTGGAGACATCAACGTGCCAACGTTAAGGAAACCTTCTAGAAACGTTGCTCTTACGTAAGCCATTAGCAGAGAGACTCTGCTGACTTTGCTGCCATCAACCCTCAGTGCAATCAAGCTAAATACATGACCTCATCCCTCTGCAATGCCTCTCACTTTCCCTCGCTTTCTCTTTCATACGCAGTCATGCTCTCTCTCCTTCTCTTGTGCTCTTCTCGGAGGAGTGAATTAGCGGATGAGGGATCAGATACACAACAGATACATTAGAAGGGATTTGAGCCAGTGCTTTATTGTCTTTGACATATGAGTAATGCTATACTTAAAAAGCATAGACATAACAATATACAGTTAATTTGGATCATTTTCTCATTATATGACATCACATAATGCTGGATTTGAAATATATGTAAGGTTTTTGTTTGTTTTTGTTTTTTAACTGGTAGAGCATGCCGTTAGCAATGCCAAGGTCATGGGTTTGATTCCCAGGGAATGTCGCATACTAAAAAAAAAAAAAAAATAAATAAATAATATATATATATATATATATATATATATATATATATATATAATATAGCGTGTGAATTCACTATAAGACACTTTAGATAAAAGCTTCTACCAAATGCATGAATTTAAATGTAACATTTAAATGTTTAACATTGCATATTTCTAAAATATCTGGATTATTAAATACGAGTACTAGAGCATAAATATATAAATCTTATATTAAATTTAATATTTTTATATGCATTATATATTATGTGAATAATTTATTTTATGTATTTTTAATATTTATATATTACAACATGAATGATTCACACTTTAATTTTTATTTATATATATTTATGAATTGCAAATCATTATTCTCTCTCTCTCTCTCTCTCTCTCTCTCTCACTCTATATATATATATATATATATATATATATATATAAATATATTAATATACCTGTATAATATATAATTTTCCTCCCTCTTAGAGCTGTGGCTTAGTGTAATGTATGTAAAACTCCATACAGCATTAATGGCCACCATACCAGTAACTAACATTGTTTTGATGCCATCTGTGTTTGTTTGAATACAGAGAGGTGCCTGGAAGATCATGAACTGGTGGTTCCAGTGCAGGCCTGCATGTCTCCAGAGAGCAAGTTTCTCTTCAGGAAGAACTATGCCAAGTACGAGTTTTTCAGAAATCCACTGGTGAGTTGTCAGAGAGAACAACCGTTCCTATTCAGCCCACCCATGTGTTTCCTTACCTCTCAAGATCACCACTTCAAACTTAAATCCCTTGAAATTAAAGTCTGATTATCCTCGAAAATCACGCCAAGAACACTTGATACATGACCTGCAAGCTATAAATCCCTTAAATATGTAAATATGTCAAACAAACCAACAAGATCCCACATTCCAGTTTTCCATATGCGAGGAAAAACCTCCTTGTTAATCCATTTCCAGCAATTCAAGTACAGCTTGTACATGTTCCACCTCACTAAGCAAGTAACCTGCTTTTTTCATGTAAGCCTGTACTCGACACCTTTTGATGGCATTTTTACAAGTACATTTGAACATGTCGCGTAAGTGCCTTATGGTGTGAACGCTGTGAACCATTTTATCCTTCTTTATAAGCCATGGACTTTTTGTACGCTTGGAAAAAATGTTCACGCAAATGCTTAATCTTATTTGAGCCTGTGCTTTAGTACGGTATGTACAGTGTGTGTCAGTGCTTGAGGCGTCTCTGGGCCGGTTAGTCCGAGTCTATTTGACAGAGCACTTAACCTGCTCTTGGTAATCCCTGGCTTTGGCAAATGCTTAGTGCAACTCACCCAAATTAGCTTTAGATGAGTTTCAGCTCATGCGTGTGTGAATTTGTGCGTGCTTCTTACCATGTTCCTGTAGCTCAACCTCAAAACTTTTTTTTTTTAAAAAAAAATACCTTTTACTCATCCTTTTTTCATTTAGACAGTAATAGAATGAGTTGTCCATTATGTTTCTTCTGAGCTGCTGGCATATGTTCAGTGCTTTTCCCTTCTTCCTTTATCTTCCTCTCATAGAACTTCTTTCCGGAGCAGATGGTCGCGTGGTGTCAGGAATCTAATGGCTCTATCCCACAGTCCCAGCTCTTACAGGTGAGGAAGATGCACAAATGGATCTGTGACACAGCAAAATCTGGATTAGCCTACATTATGAACCTGTGCGTCACACTTACATGACTGTGTGATTGCCAGTGCAGCCGAATGAGCATTTTAGTGCATTCAAACAGCTTTTGAACTGCATACTCATGTCTTGTGATAGCAGAGAGGCCACGTTATTGAAGCATGGAAGGCATCCAGGTTTGAAGAACTCATTTTCCAGATGGTCCTCTGATTTTTTTTTTTTTTTTTTTTCTCCCTCCTGCACAGAATTTCTTGAATTCCAGCAGCTGTCCAGAGATCCAGGGCTTCCTTTATTTGAAAGAGACAGGCCGAAAGTCCTGGAAAAAGCTCTACATGTTCTTGCGCCGTTCTGGGCTGTATTGCTCTACTAAAGGAATGTCTAAGGCAAGTTTCTCTTTAAACCTTTTTTAATATTACATTATGAATTCAAGTCTCTAAATTTCACGTTTATGAGCATATCAATGTTTTTACAACTTTTGACAGCTGTTATACATCTATTTTTTGTAAATTTTGTAAATATACATCTATTATTTGTAAAATGTTTGTATTTTTGTAAAAATACAGTGAGCTACAAAAGTCCACATTGAAAGTCTGGGATTCATAAACTAACTAACACCTGGAAGTAAAATGTTATGTATGGATGTATGTTGTAAGGAGCTTAATTGTAAATTATTATTATTACTAGTATTATCATAAAAAAATAAAAGAGATACCATAAAAATAAATCAATAAAAACATATTTGTTAATCTGTAAATAAATATTTTTATGCTTATAATATAAATTATAATAAAAATTGGTAACAAAATGCATCAAAGTACTTTAGAATAATCCTAATAGAATAGTATTTTTTTTTTACTACACTCTAAAAAATGCTGGGTTAAAAAAACCCAAGCTGGGTAAAATATGGACAAACCCAGCAGGTTGGGTTAAAGGGCACCTATTATGCCCTCTTTCACATGATGTAATATAAGTCTCTGGTATGGTCAAGTTTCAGCTTAAAATACCCCACAAATTTGCCCCTATTTGGGGGTGAGCAAAAACATGCCTTTTACTATATTACTATATTGCTGGCTAAAAAAATAAATCCAAAATTGGTTGAAAAAAATGGCTGGGTAAAAACAACCCAATCCCTGGTTTTGTCCATATTTAACCCTGCAGTTTTTAGAGTGAGAGGTGAAATGCTAAACACAAGGAAGCCCGTTTACGCCACAGTTGATTAAAAAAATATAATTTTGTAATTCATAATAATGAGAAGCTTTCTTGTAATTATGACTTAGCATCTCATAATAATGACTTATTTTCTCGTAATAATAAGAAACTTCTATGCATGCATAAAGCAGCGGAGCAGAAGGGTGTGGCACAATAGCGACATCTGCTGGTCAAAGCCTAAATGCGAGAACACCGCAAACATGGCACGTTCTGCAAAAGTGTAGTAATAATATCATTAAATCTAATAATATCAATAAATATCATTAAAGGGGTCATGAACTGTGTTGTTTTATTGTTTCATAATGTTTCCTAGGGTGCACTTATTATGTTACTATGCTTTTTTACATCAACAATTGTCATAATTTAGAAATAAAAGGCAGTTTTGCTGCCCTGATTTTAGTCCTCTTATTTGAACGCTCTGTTTTAAAGGGTTAGTTCACCCAAAAATGAAAATTCTGTCATTTATTACTTACCCTCATGCCGTTTCACACCCTTTAAGACCTTCGTTAATCTTCGGAACACAAATTAAGATATTTTCGTTGAAATCCGATGGCTCTGTGAGGCCTGCATAGGGAGCAATGACACTTCCTCTCTCAAGATACATAAAGGTACTAAAACATATTTAAATCAGTTCATGTGAGTACAGTGGTTCAATATTAATATTATAAAGCGACGAGAATATTTTTGGTTCGCCAAAAAAAAAAAAAATAACGACTTATTTAGTGATGGCCGATTTCAAAACGGTGCTTCATGAAGCATCGGATCATTATGAATCAGTGTATCGAATCATGATTCGGATCGCGTGTCAAACTGCCAACGGCTGAAATCACGTGACTTTGGCGCTCTGAACAGCAGATTCGATACACTGATTCAATATAGCCAAAATAGCCAAGTATTACTCTCTCTTTTTAGCACATTTTTACTCTTAAGGTTAACGAATTGCAAAAAGTGCTGCATTACATTTACATCTATGGCATTATATTTAGATTGTGGTATGAGAGGTTGCAGTGATGAACAGCCAATCATGGCATGTTTTTGAGCACATGAAAGCAGTGAACTCGTCATTGCAACTCAATTTCTGTACACTAACAAATGCTTTCATTGTAACTAACAGTACTAATGCGATATAACTAAGAGATTCGTTTAATAAAACAGGAGTTTTGGCACGTGTCCAGAACTCAGTCAGTGATAAACTTAAGCTGTTTGATTGACAGATCCAGCGATTGCAAAGGGAGAGTTCTTTGATTGCTTTCTTTATATAATTTAATCATCGTTTAAATAACAGATTTTTTTCATCCTACTAAGAGAAACAACGTGATGCTGACCATTTAATCGCTGGTTTCATTTACTGACTCAGACAAACAACATCTGACTGTAGGCTACATTACACATCAGATCAGGCATTAGAACAGTAGGAGTAGCTCAGTTACTTACATGTTGTTGCATTACTTTCGAGTCCATATCGTAAAAGTCTGTTTGCAAAGCCGGCACCAAAATGCGATTTGAATTACCAAAAAAACCACAGTTAAATACCGAATATTAATAAAGCTCAACTTAGCCATTCACATTGTTGAAAATAAACCATATTCCTAACAAAAGGATCCTTTGAAAGACAATGTTATTTTTGTCTGACACCTTTTGTCTGAAACTTACAGGATATTCTTATAGTATGATGACCTCTTATATATCAAAAGCTCAAGGAAAAGTCGATTTCTCAATTCATGACCCCTTTAATGATAAATTATCAGTATATGAGATGGGATATAGTTTTTTATATTAATTTGTAACATTCATTTGTATTTTTTGAACAAGCGGAAACAGAATGGTGATCCATGGATTTCAAACTGATATGATAAGAATGATAAGACAGCACACCTACATATCCAAGTCTGTTATAGAACGAAAGCGGTCTACAAACATCTGCTAAACATATTTTCAAGCAGTTTTGCATACATTCTAATAAGTCATAAACATCTTAAAATGTTTTCTGTATGTCCAGGCTAACCTGCGCATGAAATAGCCTAGACGCATCTGTGAAATAAGTGTTAATATTAAAGGGGTCCTTGATTATGATTTACATAATAACTTTTTTTTTAACATTAGTTAGTTTGTAATGTTGCTGTTTGAGCATAAACAACATCTGCAAAGTTATGACGCTCAAAGATCAATGCAAAGGGAGATATTTTCTTTTAAAGAAATTGCTTTTTAAGGACTACAACAAGCTTCTTCCTGGGTTGGTGACATCATGAAGCCCAAAATTGACATAAACCCTGCCCCCAGAACACGGAACAAAGGGGGTGAGGCCATGTTGGGCTTCTTTAGAGAAGAGGAAGAGTTGTTGTTGTGTTCATATAATGGGCTCATCTGCTTGTCTGTACATTGTATGCGTTATTAATAATGTGTGTACTGAGTTTGGCCTCTTAAAAAACACTCTTAACGCATTAAGCCACATTAAGAGTTTTAGAATGTCGTTAAGTCATTATTACTAGAAAGTTTCTCATTATTATCACTTAAAGAATCTTTGTTTTTTTTTTACTCAACTGTAAAACAACGGGCTTCCATACATCTCAGACTTTTGGACCATATTGTGTTTTATTTTAATAACGGATTTCAGCATAACCGTTTCACTGTTCATAGCAGTCATTATGTAGGACTGTCTTTGGGAGTTGTAATATGATGTTTTAACTGGGTTGTTTAGGAGCCAAGGCACCTGCAGTTACTGTCGGACTTGGAGGAGAGCAATATTTTCACTGTGACAACGGGCAGAAAGTTGCACAATGCGCCCACAGACTACCAATTCTGCATTAAGGTAAGTAGGACGATGGTCAGTGTTGTCATGCCAAAAATGAACTAAATCAGTGACTTTGAGAATAGAGGAGGCATGGATGGCACAATTTCAAAATCAATAATTTTCCCCTTTAAATAACTACCCATGCCTCACCTGGTACAGTGCATGCTAGTCCTTATTAACTTGAGTGCCTTGATTTGACAGTAGATATCTTGCTTGATTGACAGCCCAGTAAGGGCAGGACAGAACAGAAGGAGTTGAAGATGCTGTGTGCCGAGGACGAGCAGAGCCGAACGTGCTGGATGACTGCTTTCAGACTGCTCAAGGTATAAATGCATATCACTGCTCATATACACACTCTTAAAACTATGTATATTCAAAAGTGTGTAATGTTTTTCTATATTAAAATACGCTGCTGTTTGAAAGTTTGGAATGCGTCATTACATCACATCTGTTTACATAAAGGAGTTCCAGCTAGTAGGCTATATTGCATGTGAGGATGCTGCAGGTGGCAGATCATTTATAGCATTTTCTTACAGCAGCTGCAATAATTAAACATAATTTTGATGGCGGATTGTAATCTAGAAAGGTCTAAATGACAATCATCAGTGACAACTGGAGTCAAAATCATAAGACTTCAGACTGCAGAGTGGCTACAGAAATTGAAATCTACTGGTAACGCTAATACACACTAAATACACACAGTCACGCAATGCTGTTGTTAACATTAACAATTTGAGAACAAATTATAGCAATAATAATTTACACAGTTTGACGTGATATGAGCCAAGCGATCGTTAGATTTAATCGCCATTGGCAGCGAGATTTATTGTAATGCTTATTTTCCCTCAGTCAGTCAGAACAAAATTGGCAGACGTTACTTACTTGTTCAGATGACATTATCCGGTGAAAATTCTTTTTTTTTTTTTTTGGTCATACTTCAAGACGTACAATCTGTGATTCTGAAGTACAGTATCCACACCGACTGACAGCAAGCATTAGATTAATCCGCGCTGAGGAGCCGTGCAGATGCACAACCCACGTAAAGATGATAATTCCACAAATAACTGCAATTGCAGGTTTCAAACAGAGGTGGCGACAAAGAGGCAAAACTTCTGGACTACAGCTTTAACATTCATAAGATTTAATTTATTTTACTTTATTGTTTATAGAGGCTAGGAAAATCTTATAAAAATTAATACAATTTATAGTAATCATAAAAATAACAACAGTAATGATAAATAATTTGGGAACATTTTACATTTTTAAAGTTTCATATTGTTCAGTCACAACAGACTTGGCGCGAACAAGCTTTTTTACTCCCGCACACACTCTTGTCCATTCTTGTTAACTCATTCAAACGCAATCTTTTCTTTCCAGTTTGGAATTCTGCTATATCAGAACTACAAGACCCCACACCAGAGAAAGACTGCCATATCAAACTTCACCACACCTGTGGTAAGAAACATGTTAATATGTTACTTAGTGCTGACTCTCTAGTGCAGTCGATGGGTTAAATGTGCTGCTTTCACGCTTCTGTGAGTTCACCTGGTATTATATGCACCCCGTGTACTCATGAGGAACGCTCTTGCTGAGAGTTCACTTAATCTGCTCATAACAGTATGAACAGCGTGCTAATGAAGCGTGCGGCTATAGATTCCTTTACGCCGATTTGCATTGGGAACTTTCATGCAGGGGAAATGTACGAACACAGTGCTTGCTGTACGGATTCATTTAGAAGGTATTTAATAAGGCTTTAGTGGTTTAATCAGAGGGGTATAATGCTGACCATAATAGGTTTATTTTTGAGAATCTGTAGGTTTTGGCCATAGACTTCGACTGTTATTTCTACTTGTAAATGAAAGCTTGTTAAGTGATAGACAACTTATCAAGTGTAATATTGTTTTTACTATAGCGGAGTGTGTCCGAGAATTCACTGGTCGCCATGGATTTCTCAGGAAGGACGGGTCGTGTGATTGACAACCCTGTGGAGGCTCAAAGCGCTGCCATGGAAGAGGGACACACTTGGAGAGTGAGTAGTTAGATACAAGTATACTCAAGTTAAATCTGTCAGTTGTCAGTAATGAATTAGAGTGTCCAATCCTGTTCCTGGAGGGCCACAGTCATGCCGAGTTTAGCTCCAACCACAGTTAAACACACCTGTACCAGATAATCAAGGTCTTACTAGGCATACTAGAAACTTCCAGACAGGTGTGTTGAGGCACACACTGCAGGACAGTGGCCCTACAGGGTTGAGGTCATTTATAATAATTTTTATAATCTCTGTACAGAAGCGAAGTCAGAGAATGAATGTTTTGGGAAGCCCCAGTCCTCTACATCCCTCACCGTTAAGTTCAGGTGAGTACTGCAGTATTTACTCCAATGTTTAGCGACTACAATATCGAGTCATTTAAAGAGGATCTTTTATGCCCATTTACAAAGTCTTGATTTTGTTTTTGAGCTCTACTAGATAAGGTTGTCATGCTCGACTAAAGATTTTTCTGGTCGACTAGTAGTCGTACATTTTAAGTGAATGTTTTGTTATTATTGTGAGTAAAAGTAGACTCTTTACAGATTCAAAAGATGTATTACTCTTATCTGTATGATCAACAATGAGTATTTTAAGTGCTTGTGATCGCACCAGTGTTAGCTGTCATGCAGTAAGCGCACTACTATTCAGCAAACAATTGAATAGCCCACATTTTTCTGGGTTAACATTAAAGCGAGCGGCCATGTAAACATGTTGTACATGTTGTACACTTACATGTTTCAGATGACAAGCCATATTTGAGGTCGATGAATGACAAGCAGCTAGTTAATGATTTGTTGAGTGACTTCACCACTTCCTGTGGATTTTTTCCCCCTGCGAATAATAAAATTTTGGTCCACTAAGCCTCTTCTCATCGACTATTAGGGGGCTGCCCTACTTGAATGTTCAAAAAACATAATTTTTCATATATTTTACATTGTTCCAGCACCTCTCTTCACAGTCTGTCAGTGACGCTCTGGGGTGCGTTTCCCAAAAGCATTGTTAGCCAACTATGGTCGCAAGTTCCATTGAACTATTGGTAACAACGGAACTTGCGACAATAGTTGGCTTTGGGAAACGCACTCCTGTTTAGTTCCTGTTTCAATGAAGCCCCTTCTTCCGAAAAGCACAATGTGCTCTGATTGGTCAGCTGTACCAGTGTGAAACCACTTTGAGCTTATTTCAGAAATGTCTTACCATAATAGCATGTTTCAACACACTACTAACTCAACCAGGCCTCATCCCTTTTTTTGCGTATGCCTTGGGTGGGAATTATTTAAATGAGGAGTATTTGAGGAGTACGTTCCTGGAAGAAAACTCAAGACTAGGGAGTTCAGAAACAGTGTTTACTGATATAGAGAATAAATCCCTTTGGAGTGGACTTTGTGCTCTGTAACTTGCAGACTTTTTCCTTAGCCTTACATGCTAAAAGTTGAAAAGGTAGAAAAGCATAATAGCTCTTCTTTACTTGGTGCTTTAATAGAAATAACAGTATTTCATTGCGTTCATGTCCCCAGTGATTCACAGGACGCAGTTATGGTTTCACGGCCGCATTATGAGAGAAGAATCCCACAGGATGATTATGCAGCAGGGCCAAGTTGATGGGTATAACATTTTCCACATTCATAGACAATATTAATTGCTGTTTGGAAAGAGGGCAGTGGAATTAATCAGTGTTTTGTCTTGCAGATTATTCCTATTGAGAGACAGCCAGAGCAATCCAAAAGCATTCGTTCTCACCTTGTGCCATCATCAGAAGATTAAACACTTCCAGATTTTACCTGTGAGTCCTAATAAACATTAACCACAAATTTCCTTTTGCATGTATTAATATGAAGTATAATTGGGGAAAGCAGGGCAAAGTGCAAATTCTTAATCTTATCTTATAAAAATGTGAATTAATTAATAAATTGTCCAGTCTGCACACACAAATAGCTCTAAGATTATATTAAATGATTTTCAGATTAATAAATGCAAATTATAATAATAAAAAAGAAAAAAAGTGCTTAATTTACAGCTGTAAAGTGATTTAGAGAGATATATTAAAATGCTAAAAACCTATTTTGCTTTGTTCTGTATGCCAGGTAAAAAAAAAATTGTTTTATGTCCAAAAAAAAAAAAAAAAAGGTCTAGTCTTATATTTTGTGCATGTCAGTGAATTACCACTTTATTTTTTGTAGCTAAAAAAATAAGCCATTATTTATTAAAGGAAACACTATTCAAATAAAATGTTCACTATTGAAATATTTATATTAATTATTAACAATAATTAAATTAATTATTGATTATATTATTGTATTATATTATTATTTGTACTTAAATTAGAACTGCAAGATTAATTGTTAAAAGATTGCGATCTCAATTCAAACACCCATGTGATCTCATTTCGAAAAAACTACGATTCGCCTGTAAAACCGTTGACAGGTATGATCACAGTGTAAAATTCAGATCTGCATTGATGCTGCCATTGACCCAGAGAGAGCAGTTGTCATGTAGAAGTATGAAACAGCTTCACAAGTCTTTTCAACCACACAGTATCATTATTTCTGTTACAAATATTCACATTATTACAGAAGTACTAAAGTTTATAGTTTAGATATAAACACTGATGTCTACAGAAGGGATCAAAATAGAGTAAATCACCTTTTGAAAGTAACTTGATGCTTCAAATAACGATTGTATTGATTACATTGTTATGCCACATGGTGGCGACAAGTGACTGTTACAAATTTATTAGTCATTGAATCATTCATTCAAGAGTTTAGTTCAAAAATGCTGATTCATTCTGTAATTAAACAAGTGAAGTATTTATGAGTGAGTCAGTGAATCATTCATTCAAACGATTTAAAAATAATAATTAATTCAGATTAATTAAACATTTTAAATAGACTGCAGCAGTTAACATTTTGTTAGAACCTCTAGTAAATCTAGTAAAAAATGTGATTCTCAATTTATCCAGAATCATGCAACTCTAAATTAAATAGTTAATATTTTATTTTTTTATATATATTATTTATATTTGAATTATTGTGTTTTAGTAATGGGTACATTTTACCCCAATCTCCATTATATTATGCAATAGCATTTCATTATTTATTGAGAGATTGGTTCATTTTAAGCTTCTGTTGTCTTGACAGGAGTTTAGTGATTTAAAAATCAGTCTTATCTTCAACTCTGTTTCATCTTGCATTTCTTTTCTCTCTCTGGCAGTTTGAGGAGGACGGCCAGGTCTTTTTTAGCCTTGATGACGGCTCTACCAAGTTCACAGACCTGATCCACCTGGTAGAGTTCTACCAGCTCAACAGGGGTGTACTGCCCTGCAAACTCAAACACCCCTGCACCATGGTGGCCTTATGACCCCCTCCCGATCCTTACAAACAACACACACACAAATGTAACTGAGAAACTGGATGTTTTTTGTTTGTTTTTGTTTTTTTTTTATAATAATGTCCAGTCATTTTCACAATAAGCTGACGCAACCCACAGGCATGAAAATTATCTCAATTTTTCTCACTGCCCTGGGATTAGCATAAAAACGTTTGGGAATAATTATGGGACAAGATCAACTTCCCACACACCCTGTCCTTTGGTTTTGACAAGGGTGTCTGATTTTTTTTTTTTTTTACAGTCTCTGTGGTGATATTCATGAACTTTCACTGAATTCAAGACTTTTTCATCATTCAGGACATGACAGTAGACACACACCCGCAAAAACTGCTTGGATCAGGATGGTCGTTTCGTGTGGTGTGTCTGCGGGGACTTGCATTGCAAAAAGTTACTTGATGACAATTGATATGTATTATGTTATTTCCTACCTGAACATTTTGCACTCTCAAGCTGAAACAGGTGTGATCCACTTCATCCTGAGCTTACCGCAACAACTGTTACCCATTTGCCTTCCTCCTACCGTTCACCATTTCTGTTGTTTGTCCTCTTTTAAACTCTTCCTGGGAATTCCCTGTGTAATGATGGGATTAGTGCAAAGGCAATGACAGTAGTGACCATATGAGGTGTGACATCCTCAGTGACAGCCAAATAACGTAACTCGGTCTTTCATACATCGCTATATCTATGTCAGCGAGGAGGGACTAGCCGCAAGGGGTGGCAGACTTGCACTTCAATAAATTATACTTGATTGCTATGCTTTACAAGCATAAGAATTAGTTAAGTTTGGAGTTCTTATCAAGCTTTGCCTTAAAGGAATGCTCGGGGTTAAATATAACTTAAGCTCCGTCGACACTATCCGTCACATTTTCTGAAAACAAAAAAAAAAACAAAAAGCGTGTCGGCAGTCACCTGCTTATAATGCAACTCTATGGGGTAACAAACCCTTTTTATCAATGGACTTGCTTTGTAAGTGGATTTCAATCAACATATTTGTTTTTCAATTTGTTTCTAAACTGTCAAACAAGTATTTGTCATAACTGACCACATATGCACACCGTAGCTTAAAGGGACAGTTCACCCAAATATTGAAAATTGTAATGTCAAAATTATCACCATCATGTAATTCCAAAGGTGTATGACAGTCTTTCTTCAGTGGAAAACAGAAGATATTTTGAAGAATGTTTTCGTCCTCAAAATGAAAGTCAGTAGTGTCCAAAATGGTTTGGAACCCATTGACTTTTATTCTACAGAGAGAAAAGAAAAGAGACATTTAAAAAAATATATATATATTTGAAATTTATAGTAATATATTAATGTATATATTATAAATGTATTATTGTATTTATATTAATATTTGAATATTCTAATATTTTCTTTTGTGTTTCACAGAATGAAAGTTTTTGGAATAACTTGAAGGTGAGAAAATTATCGAATTTGTTTTAGTAAACTGTCCCTTTAAAATGTATTTAGCTCAGAACGTAGTAATAGTGTTTAGGACGCAAGGATTAATGATCAGTAACCACGATGTGTTCGTTAATATCTTTTGAAAACTATCCACATCACTTTTTTCTTTAGGAAGACAAAGCCCTATTTAAATCGTTTCGCTCTCGGCATTGAAAAATGCTCTATATATCGATTGTGCGTAGTTTATATTTGGAGTCATTAAAGGGATAGTTCACCCAAAAATGAAAATTCTGTCATCATTTACACACCCTCAGGTTGTTCCAAACCTGTATGAATTTCTTTGTTCTGTTGAATCCAAAAGAAAGATATTTTGAAGAAAGTTTGTAACCAGGTCGCTTTAGGGCACCATTGACTTCCATAGTAGGAAAAAAAATACTATAGAAGTCAATGGTGCCCCAGAACTGTTCAGTTTCACACATTCTTCAAAATATCTTCCTTTGTGTTCAACAGAACAAAGAAATGTATACAGGTTTGGAACAACCTGATGGTGTGTAAATTATGATAGAATTTTCATTTTTGGGTGAACTATCCCTTTAAAAACTTGATTCGGGCCTCAGAATGCAACTGAAACTTGACTTAGGCCTCGTATCCCACCCTGAGCACAATTCAAGAGGGTTATTATTCGTTCAATTCACTGACTCCAGGTCGTGTTACTTTGCGAACGTACCTAGCTGTTAGTATAGCCCGAAGCTTAACAACTGCCTTTTCAAATCACTGTGCTGTTCTTGAGCCATGTTAAAACCCTAAAAGTGACAGGCCAGCCTCGAACTGAGCGCCTGCAGGGATCGGCCGCGTACACGGTTGAGGACTTTGCGAAGTCACGTCTCACGGGTGTGTCTGTAATCCTCCGGGGCTGAGTGTGACATAATGCGGTGAGGAGATTATCTCGCGTGCCAGCTTTGCTACAAGGAGGTTAGCGGCAAAAGCTGGTGTACGGTTACCTGCGGCGCTACTTCAGCAGTCTCCTGTCTGTCCCCGACGTCCGCCTTGTTACCCTTCAACACTGGCCCAGCAAGACTAAGCTATGGTTTTTTTATATGCTGACAGCTGACTGTTATACTGCTGAGCTAGAACCACACGCGCCTAGGACGAGAGTGTGTATGATGCACACTGCGATTGTGAAACACTTTATGATACCACATAAGCACCTTTTTTAATTTTCACATATGATTCACGCTGTTTAACTTATGTGAAATGCTTTTGAGGACGTTTTTCATCTCAGATGTTAGCTACGACTCTGATCTGCCTTATCTTATGTTATTATCGCTTCCTTGCCGCACCTAATTCGAATTTGTAAATTGTTACGAAATGTGGACGCATTACGCATTCAGTGTCTGGGATTGTGGTTGACTATCATCATGTTGTTTCAATTTACTAGCCTAATTTTGTCACAGTTCCAGCCTGCATGAGTTATACCTACAAGGACGCCTGAAAACGTATATTCTAACTGGAATACGCAAGTGTGAACGCTGATTCGTTTCGTCCAACTCATGATCAAAGTGTTTGGACAATGCTTATTTTCGTCAGACCTGTGCTGTTGTGTGGCTCACAACTATGAAATGCCAAACATGCATGTGAAATATGAACTTCCCCTACCTTGATTATGCCGTTTTGGTGTTGATTATTATTATTATTTTTTTTTATAACACAGGTGACTGAGTTTGTTTCACCTGTATGTTTGGCTCATATGCAGCAGTCACATTCTTCTAAGTATGTGAAGCCTAAAGAGAGGTAGTAGATCTAACACTGTATTAAACACCATCTATTACTATATAAATGTGGTGCGCTTCAAAACAGAATGAAGATGTTTTGCATAAAGTGCAAATTATGCATATTCCCTCTCGACATGTACCAGTGTGAAATAATTTTAGCTTGTATCGTGTTTTCATTTTTATGTCACAAATGTCTTTTTATAAAGAGTATATATTACAGTATTAAATTAAGATTGTCTTCTGTCATTTTTCACTATTGAGGATGTTTATTAGATGAGAATGTCCAGAATTGTCCAAAGTTACATATACAAATAGCTCTAAGATTACATTAAATGATTTGCACATTCGTGCAAGTATGCTACATCAAATAGATATAGATATGTACTTTATAAAGAATGAAACGGTACAGTTTTAAAGGTTTAAACACACATAAAAGTATTAGGATATTGTTGATTATTTTATAGCAGTAATCAAATTTTAGGCCTATACATTAACACTATATAGGTTACACCCCAATACTGACTTACTGGTCATGAATAATTGTATTTATTTCCTATATACTGTATATATCTCATACATACACTAACAAAAGTGGGCTCGTCCGGGATTTGAACCCGGGACCTCTCGCACCCTAAGCGAGAATCATACCCCTAGACCAACGAGCCTTGTAATTTTTAGGTACTATGGTTTGCCACGTTGCATAGGAAAGTACAGGACTATAGGACATTTGATGGACTGAGTTTAGGATGTTTATTTTGGAGTTTGACGAATGGCGCCATCTGGTGTCATCAACCTGCATTTGCATAGGTCTTTGAGTGTCCTTTACAGTTTTTGAAACTATGGTTCCATTTCTCAAAACTCTATCCACAAGACACACACACAACATGCAAAACCTCACATATCTTTCAAAAGCAAACACTAAATTCAAAACTATTTTAACTACTCTAAAAAATGCATTTTATGTGTAGTAACACACAAACATAAAATGATTAGCCACATACATGCCAAACTACACACAGATGTGAAAAATGTATTTTGTGTCTTTTGCTTGTTCAGTGTGCAGTGCAGTACAGGAGTTTGTCATGGCACACGCATGTACATTTGCACAAATACACTATATACAGTATGTATGCACAACTGATGAATTTTACACAGGTATTAAACAGAACTGAATTAATACTGAACTGACTCGAGCTGTATGATGACACTTGGCTTGTTAGAGATGCTTACGTAACAGCAGAATTTGAATCTTTTACTATTGTGAAGCTGCTGTGACAATCTATATTGTATAAAGCACTTTAGAAATAAAGCTGACTTTCTGACTTGGCTTGTATGCACATTCAGTGTGTGTGTGTATATGTACACACACAGACACAGTTTTGCAGACTTGGTCTGAAGATTCAGTAAATGAGTGAATGGTTTCACTAAGTGGGCCTCAAGTACCACTTTCAGTGTGTAAGCAATATGAAAAAACTAACACTATTTGATTAAACGTTTGTAAAAAATAAAAAAAAAATATTAACAATTAAATAATTTCTAATAAATTCTGCAATGTTCCAAAAAATTTAGATTTCATGTTGACTTTAAGAGAGGTTAATGTTCTCAGAAAAAAAAAAAAAAAAAAAAAAAACTTTAAGCATATTAAAAAAACATCATTATGGTAAGATAATTGTCAGATAATTATTTTGCTGCTGAAAATAACCTACTGTAGACCCGTAAGCTACAGCATGTAGAACTCAGTAGACTAACCTTTGCCTATAAATAGTTACTGTAAAGTTTTGTCATAGATTCTAAAGCTTTTAAAATACTTGGGCTCGTCCGGGATTTGAACCCGGGACCTCTCGCACCCAAAGCGAGAATCATACCCCTAGACCAACGAGCCTTGAAAATTATTGTTAGCTTGCCACGTTGCATAGGGAGTACAGGACCATGGGACTTTCGATGAAGCGAGTTTAGGATGTTTATTTTGGTGTTTGATGAATGACGCCATCTGGTGGCATCGACCTGCAGTTACAGAGGTCGTTTAGTGGCTTTTAGAACAAATTAGAATCAATTTTGCTACATTGAGGCTGGATTATAGCAACGTTTGAAAGACTGCAAATAATGAAAAAGATTAAAGGGTTAGTTCACCCAAAAAATGAAAATAATGTCATTTATTACTCACCCTTATGTCGTTCCACACCCGTAAGACCTTCGTTAATCTTCGGAACGCAAATTAAGATATTTTAGTTGAAATCCGATGGCTCAGTGAGCAATGACATTTCCTTTCTCAAGATCCATAAAGGTACTAAAAACATATTTAAAGGTGCCCTAGAATTAAAAATTGAATTTATCTTGGCATAGTTAAATAACAAGAGTTCAGTACATGGAAATGACATACAGTGAGTCTCAAACACCATTGTTTCCTCCTTCTTATATAAATCTCATTTGTTTAAAAGACCTCCGACGAACAGGCGAATCTCAACATAACACCGACTTACGTAACAGTCGGGGTGTACGTCCCCAATATTTGCATATGCCAACCCATGTTCAAGGCATTAGACAAGGGCAGCCAGTATTAATGTCTGGATCTGTGCACAGCTGAATCATCAGACTAGGTAAGCAAGCAAGAACAACAGCGAAAAATGGCAGATGGAGCAATAATAACTGACATGATCCATGATATCATGATATTTTTAGTGATATTTGTAAATTGTCTTTCTAAATGTTTCGTTAGCATGTTGCTAATGTACTGTTAAATGTGGTTAAAGTTACCATCGTTTCTTACTGTATTCACGGAGACAAGACTGTCGTTATTTTCATTTTTTAAACACTTGCAGACTGTATAATTCATAAACACAACTTCATTCTTTATAAATCTCTCCAACAGTGTGTAATGTTAGCTTTAGCCACAGAGCACAGCCTCAAACTCATTCAGAATCAAATGTAAACATCCAAATAAATACCATACTTGCACGATTAGACATGCTGCATGATGAACACTTTGTAAAGAACTATTTTTAGGGTTATATTAGCTGTGTGAACTTTGTTTATGCTGTTAAAGGCAAGCGCGAGCTCCGTGGGTGGGGAGCGTGAGCATTTAAAGGGGCCGCAGCCTAAATCGGCTCATATTTAACAATGCCCCAAAATAGGCAGTTAAAAAAATTAATATAAAAATATATATGGGGTATTTTGAGCTGAAACTTCACAGACACATTCAGGGGACACCTTAGACTTATATTACATCTTTTAAAAAGACGTTCTACGGCACCTTTAAAACAGTTCATGTGAGTACAGTGGTTCAATATTAATATTATAAAGCAACAAGAATATTTTTGGTGCACCAAAAAAAAAAAAAAAAACGACTTATATAGTGATGGCCGATTTCAAAACACTGCTTCATGAAGCTTCGGAGCGTTATGAATCAGTGTGTCAAATCAGCGGTTCGGAGCGCCAAAGTCACATGATTTCAGCAGTTTGGTGGTTTGACACGCGATCCGAATCATGATTCGACACGCTGATTCATAATGCTCTGAAGCTGACCCTTCCACCCCTTAGGCATGGTGGACTAAGATTTGGGGCTTACACGGGGAGCTGGGTAGGTTACGACTTAACGGGAGCAGTTCCCAAAAGGGCACACTACAGCTTGCCAGCATCTGCATCTCCAACACTTGTAACAGTTCAGTGGCTTGTGGCACTTATAGGGACCCCATTTGTCAGTCTTTGACACAACGTTGAACGTGACTGACAAATAGGGAATGTCTTGTTTACTGATGTAACCCTCGTTCCTTGTCATAGTTTTGTGACAGAAGTACCATAAATTGAATCTTGTCACAAAATTTTCGTAACTTATAGCTATTTTTTTTCAGTGTAAAGGGCAAGATTTACTAACAGCTTGTGCCAGCGCAAACCCTCTTTTGGCGTTAAACTACTGTCAGGATATACTAAAAACAGTGAACGTTTAACAATAAAAAGACATGGACACAGTTATTTTTGTGGCTTACCTTTTTCATATGCATTTGTAGAAGTTTCCCTTTTAGATGCAAAATTTATGAGAGGAGAGTATTTAAATAGGCTAAATCATGCAATGTGATTTACTAAAGTTTCCTCTAGTCAATTTACTGGTATTTGTGCCATTATTTAAAGCTAAAAAGCATGTCTTAACTCATTTTGCAGCTGACATACTGCAATAGTTGCCGCTAGGAGGAGGCAACACAGAGAACAGAGAGCGTGTGGAAGGAAAACATTTGCCAGATGAATGCCAGAGGAAGAGTTTATCTGAACATATAATTTGCTCTTGATTGCATTGGTCATTATGGAAAGGATCTGACTGCATCTGTGTTTTTTAAAGGTGCAGTAAGTGGTATTTAAACGATACGCTGTTGGACATTGTTGATATTTGAAATCAACCCAAACAAACCCACCCCTCTCTTCATTGCTCCGCCTCCAAAACTCACCCTCCAATTCTATCCACCCTGCTCTGAGTTGGTCTCAAACCGCTGCCTGCTCACTGCTGGAATGCAAGGCGAGCGCATTGCCAATGACGCTAAACATCTCATTCTCTAGCGGCCGTCAGTGCGCAGTCATTTAACTGCAGAACTCTCACTATCTGGCCGCTGTTACACACGCAATGCAAGCGGATGTCTGTTTATCACAGCTGACGCATACGAAATGCTTCACGAAAAATAAAGCGCAGTTGATGAACGAACAACAAGGAATCACAAAAAATGAACATACAGAACACACGAGTAAATACAAAGCTCCAGACAATCAAAACCCAGTGTTACTCACATGAGAAGCGGGATCAAAGCAGTTTTCAGGCCTTCCCTCTTAGCTTTTCTAATATAACCGGGTCCTAAAGCGCTTGCCCAGGCATAAACCTTCATTCCAGTGATATTCTTTTGAGCTGTTTTGTATTGTTTGCCATTTCTCGTCCTGCAGTTTTTTTTTTAATTATTATTTTCAAATCTCCCTCTTGCTCTTTCTCTCTCCTCGACCATCATACTCCCCCTAATGCTGATTGGTTAGACGTTTGTTATTGGACTCAGCCCGACTAACTTCCAAAAAGTGGATCTGAAATATCACTGAGTCCCCCTTTAATTTGTGCATTGTCAATAGATCACCCACAGTACTTTTCACTCCCATCTGCACTTTTTAAAGGGATTGTGGCCCTAATTTGCCCTGTTTAGTAAATCCTTCCCTATTAATAGAAAACTCCAAACTAATGTTTAATGACAAACATGATGAAAATTAGCCAGTTAGTTGTCAGATCATTAAATGATAAGCTGTTTCCCAGCAGCATTATTTTTTTTAAAGCATTTGTTCAATATAATGAAGCATCTCCTCCTTTGATATCTATTAAAATAACTTTTTTTTCTGCTAACCTTGGAGGCTCACCTTAAAGGCCCATTCCTTTGCTGGCTCTGTCTTTGCAAAGAAGAGCTAAAGTCCTTTATCCAGACAGATTTCTGAAAGGCAAGCAGATATACACATATAATATTTTTTTATATTTATATTAGTTTATAGCTTAGTTGATTATTAAAATTATTTTATATTTATGTATTTATAATTTATATATATTTTTTTTTTTTCTGATTTTGCAATGACATGGATTTTCAAACTGTAAGTTACTATACTTAGCCATTTGAGATTAACTCATATCTGGGTGTGTGCAATTGCTCTAGAGCCCTTTGATACAGTGCCTGTTGTCAGGCATGTTGTTATGTCTTATTAATGACTCACTGTACAGGTTTTTATAGACAACAATAGTTGCAAAATATGTTATGAAACATCAACAATCTTTTAACATCTTACAATGTCTAACTTTTGTCATTTGTATTTTGGGATCAGTGCTTTTTCCTGATTGTTTTTGTTATATGCTAAACTCAGTTTTACGCAAAACTGACACACACACACACACACACACACAATACATGTTCTGCTTACTGAAACTCATGAATCATCACAGATGAGTGCATTTGACGGAGACAGCACAACAGAGATGGGAGTGAAAGGGTGTGTGTGGTTTCCCATGATGCTGTTGACATTGTGTTGTGACACATAAAATGTAGATGCCATGGGAGTGATTCCAGTATACTTACAATGCTTTTTTATTTTGAATCCAAGTTTAGAGCAGATATTAAATTTGCATATGCACATTTGTGTTTAGATGCCAAACGCGATGCAGTTGCATGATTATTGTATTTATTTATTTATTTATTTATTTTTTCTTATTTTCTCTGTTTCTCATGACCTGCACAGGTTAATTAAGCCCTTAAGCCATGAAAGCATTTTCAGAGGTTTTTTATTTTTATTTTCTGAATGTCATACAAAAATACTAAAGACTCGTAACTCCAAACCTGTAGCAAGGAGTCAGGCCGGCAGGACACTTCGGGCTTAAGGGGTTAATATCACTAGCTCATAGCTACATTCTCTTACTTTCCTCTGCCGTTTGTTACAAAGTGAAAGTAAAGGGCTTGGGTTAACCTCACCCATGCAAATATTTTTCATGCAAATGTTGTTGCTTTTTAAAATAGTCCATAATATATATTTAGCATTTTGCATATATATTAATTTTTTTGTATTATATAGATTTAAGCCCTGTCCTTTTAATTTAATAATGTTGTTCATATGCCATCTGTACATCTGAAGGTTCTGACAGTTGAACTATGTGCTATTTTGCTGGCTTGTTACTATGGGGATTCTGTGAAAGTGAAAGTAAATGTTTGGGTGGATCCTGCTCTGGTTATATTTCTGTACAGCTGGAGTTTAGATGCATACACTCACAGACTTTGATTCTTGTGTATCTTGTTGGAGCCATCTTGCTTAGACATATTTGGTAAGAATAAAAAAATCAGTATTTTCTTAATGAATTCCTTTCTCTTTTATTGTTTTGCAACTGAAATAATAAACATAGATTAAAAAAAAGGACATGCTTTGTACATTAATTAATGTGCATGCTGGTACTATATACAAGTTATTCTCTAACTGAATTTACAAAACTTATTTTTTATTAGTTATTTTCACCTACCACACTGATCTGGAAGCATAAAGGTAAGAAATTGCCTATTTCATGAGATAATCCATTAAAAGCATTTTTATATGCTGTAATATCCTTTTTTTAAGATGTTGGATGATTTTGGCATAACAGAGGAGGAGCTGAAAGAGCTTCAAGAAACAATATCTAATCAAGATATTCAGTCAGCAACAAACACAATCAAAGAATTCCTCAAACAGCAAGATCGGGTTGAGCTAAACATTGGTGTGACGGGAGAGTCAGGTTCTGGAAAGTCCACATTTGTTAATGCTTTCAGGGGTTTAGGGGATGAAGATGAGGGCTCTGCTAAAACAGATATAGTTGAGACTACCATGAAACCTGAAGTTTACCTTCACCCAAAATTCAAAAATGTGAAAGTGTGGGATCTTCCTGGCATCGGAACACCAAACTTCAAAGCCGAAGAGTATCTTAAACAGGTTGAGTTTGAACGCTATGATTTTTTCATCATCATTGCTTCGGATCGGTTCAGAGAATGCCACACTCAACTGGCCGAAGAGATCATGAGAATGGGGAAAAAGTTTTATTTTGTTCGTTCTAAGATTGACTTGAGCATTTTGGCTCAAAAGAGGAAAAAAAACTTTGATGAGAAAAACACACTGGATACCATCCGGGAGGACTGTGAAAAGGGTTAGTTATTCAATTCACATGACATAACAATGATTTGTATATAATATATTGTGAATATATCCTTGGTCATGATGAACTCATCAATATACATTATTGTAGAATTAATTATTAGTATTGTTCATGAATAATAGAAAAATATTTTGTTGATGATTACGTCATTCATGATACCTTTCCTGTTTCTGTCTAGGGCTGAGAAAGATCGGTATAGAGGATCCTGATGTGTTCCTGATCTCTGGTTGGGAGCTCGGCAAGTATGACATAAATCAGCTGCAGGAAAGGATGGAGAAAGAACTTCCACAACATAAGAGACATGTGCTGATGTTGGCTTTGCCAAATATCACAACAAAGATTCATGAGAAAAAGAAGAAAGCTCTAGAGGAAAACATTAAAAGAGTAGCCTTCCTGTCTGCTTGTGTAGCTGCAGTTCCAGTTCCTGGTCTTTCAATTGCTGTGGATTTAGTTATCATAGCAACTGAGATACAGAAGTACTGCAGTGCCTTTGGTCTTGATAGGAAATCTCTGCAGCAGCTCTGTGAAAGGTCTGGTAAGAGTATAGAGACTGTAGAGAGTCTGATGACTTCAGTTTGGCATAAAGGAATATGCACAAGTTCAATCTTACCAGTACTGTGTGATTCATCTCTTCTGGTAACAGAAGATGCTGTTGAGTCCCTTTTTAGGTTTGTGCCCTTTTTAGGCTCTGTAGTAGCAGCAGGAATGTCCTATTTAACTGTGTTAATAATGCTGAAGAGAGCTCTGAATGATATAGCAGAAGATGCCAGAAATGTGCTAATGGCTTTATTGGGGAGTGAAGTGTAATTAGACATTGTTGTATTATATAGATTTTAGCCCTGTCCTTTTAATAAGTGTCTTTCATATGCCATCTGTACATGTTTTTACAATTTTGCTGGCTCATTACTATGGGGATTCTGTGAAAGTGAAAGTAAATGTTTGGGTGGATCCTGCTCTGGTTGTATTTCTGTACACCTGGAGTTTAGTTGCATACACTCACAGACTTCGATTCTCTTTTATTGTTTTGCAACTGAAATAATCAATAGATTAAATTATTGAGGACATGCTTTGTAATAATTTTTGTACATTAGTTGATTTGCAGGCTGGTACTACATATATTATATATAATTAGACAGATTTAACCTGCATAAATAAAGAACATAATAGTTTTGTTTTGTTTTATAACACTGATTTTTAATCTTAATAGTTTAATCATTTTGCACATAACTGTGCTATGCCATATAAATGGAAATTGTTAAGCTTGTTTAAAAAAAGCAAAGGCAAAGCAGCTTAGCTGATTATTTAAAAAATGCATTTTGAGAATTCGATGTATTTGTTTTCCTTCTACACTTATCCCCCCCACCCCACCCCCTGTTGTTAAGTCTGGGGTACAGTTAGATTTTGCCATATACAGTACAGTCCAAAAGTTTGGAACCATACAATTTAAAATAACTGTGTACTATTTAAATATATTTCACAAAGTAATTTATTCCTGTGATGCAAAGCTGAATTTTCAGCATCGTTACTCCAGTCTTCAGTGTCACATGATCCTTCAGAAATCATTCTAATATGCTGATCTGCTGCTCAGTAAACATTTATGATTATTTTCAATGTTGAATGTTCAATGTTCTTTTTTTTTCAGGATCCCTTGATGAATAGAAAGTTCAAAAAGAACAGCATTTATCTGAAATACAAAGCTTCTGTAGCATTATACACTACCGTTCAAAAGTTTGGGGTCAGTAAGAATTTTTATTTTTATTTTTTTGAAAAGAAATTAAAGAAATTAATACTTTTATTCAGCAAGGATGCATTAAATCAATCAAAAGTGGCAGTAAATACATTTATAATGTTACAAAAGATTAGATTTCAGATAAACACTGTTCTTTTGAACTTTCTATTCATCAAATAATCCTGAAAAAAAATATTGTACACAAATATTTTGTACAATTGTACACATTAAATGTTTCTTGAGCAGCAGATCAGAAAATAGAAAACAGTTATTTTAAATTGTAATAATATTTCACAATATTACTGTTTTTACTGTATTTTTAATTAAATAAATGTATAGCCTTGGTGAGCAGACGAAACTTCTTTTAAAAACATTAAAAATCTTAGTGGTTCCAAACTTTTGGACTGTACTGTATATCTCTTTTAATGTTCTAACTTTCTTTTTGGTGCAATTCAGCAGCTCACTGGTAGCGATCTTTTGGAATTAAGTCCTGCCCTCATTGTGTAAATGAAAATGTAAAAAAAAAAAAAAAAAAAAAAAAAAAGAAATTGTGTAAATGTAGATCTTTTGAAATAGAGATATGAAATATTATTTTCCAAAATAATTTCAGAAATGTATATTTTACATTTTATATATACTGTTGTAGCACTTTTTAAAAATATCAATATTACTCTTAGTGGACCATCAGAAACCATCTATTAGTTTTGCCTGGATTCTTTTTTCCCCCATCACATTTAGATTTTTATTTTGCATTCACAAGATACAGTGACTCTACAATGTTGTGAAAACTGTATATGATTGTAATCAGATGATACACATTAAATTGTGATATTTCTAAGTTTCTTCTTTCCATCACAATTTTTTCATTACAGAATAATCAACCCATTCTCACTCCCAAGGCATCAAAAACTGAAGCATGGTCTTTTTTTAGTTATAAACAATACACAAAAAGCCAGTAAAGAAACAACAAATAATATTAATAATAATAATAAAAAAACCAAAGAGCCAGAGGTAACATATAACTTAACGTAAATTAAATTTGAAAGGAGAAAAAGCCCTGTCTAATCCTTCTGTTCCTGAGAGAGGGACTGGACAAAAAACAAGTCTTCCCTGTTGCTCTCTCACAAGGATGAGACAAGAGATAGAAGAAGGTAAAGAGTCACCTGAGTTTTTTAAAAGTGCAATAGCTCCACTGGGGATTACATCCATCACTATGGCCACTATGTCTCGTGGGGTGACAGGAATACAATATTTAGTTAAGAATTCAGAGTAAGAAAGCAAAAGACCATTTGAATTTACAAGTTGAGAAAAGAATATTATTAGTAAACCAATCTGGGAAAAAAAAGAGTTTTATTTTTATATCGGATGTCATAGTTATTCCAAATAAAATACCTGTGGGGACTAAAATTATGTTTGTAAATTAAATGCCAGGCCAAAAGCATCTGCTTGTGGAAATTTGATAATTTGATGGGCAATTTAGAAATATTATAGTTATATACTAAAAGAAAAGGGGAGACCACCAACTTTAGAAAAAATATAATTGGGAATAGTGTTCCATTCAAAAATTGCTTCAACCAATTGTTCTTTAACATATTGTTTAAAGAAGCAAAGTCAAGAAAGTTAAGACCCCCATGATCAAAGCTATTTATGACAACAGATTTTTTGTAATGTCTCTTGTGTTTCCATAAAAAGTCAAAAAACATTCTATCAACCTTCATACAAGCCGACTTGTCCACGTGCAAGGAAAGAGCAGGGTAGGTCAATCTAAACACCTTCCGCTTTGGTGAGGAGCGCCCTTCCTTGTCTCTTTGGAGACAGAAATTAAACTTTTTCTTAGCTTTAGTAATTACTGGATCAAAGTTTAACTTTCCTCTCATATTGACATCTTTACAAATGATCACATCCAAATAACTCACTTCAGTCTTAACCGGAATACTATGCAGGAATGGAGCAGAACAAGACTTCAACGGAAGGAGAAGTAATAATTAACAATTTTTACAACAAAAGCGATTCAATCAATAACCAACTTTAGCTCGATAAGAATTTTCATATTGTCACTGTGAAGCTGCTTTGAAACAATATGTATTGCGAAAAGCGCTAAATGTTCTAGTTGAACTAAGGCTTTATCCTGGCTTAATCTAAGCCCTGACTGTGAAACCGGGCCATTGTGTAAGAATTATATGTACAAGCAGAATTTGACAGGTCACACAAACCTTTTAAAAATATTTGTCTTCAGGTTAATGTAGAAAAAAAGTGTAGAGTATTTTGGATGATGACCTCTCAGTTTAGTGCTTTGAAAATCAACAATTATTAATTTACATTTAAAGGTGAATCCAGTTTTAAGGAAAAGGAAAGTTAATGTGCATTATCAAAATAATTTGGATAATGGTGGTCAAATCTTAATGTCATTAAACACGTTTAACAACAATAGTCAAAAATATATATTTCCACATGTTTGTGAACATACCTAAAATGCTGCATGTGATTAATCTGGTTTTCTTTTTTTTTTCGCTTCTCAGCGCCAGAGTGCTGTTGTCAGTATGAGGTAGGGGCGGAGCGAAGCGGGAATGGCGTGTTGCCTGTGCTTAAAGGATTAGTTCACTTTCAAATCAAATTTTCCTGATAATTTACTCACCCCCATGTCATCCAAGATGTTCATGTCTTTCTTTCTTCAGTCGAAAAGAAATTAAGATTTCTGATGAAAACACAAATGATCGCATTGCATGTGATTCCCCTTTCTGTATTCTTCAAAAAGTTTACGCTGTATGTCCTATGCCTTCCCTATTCTACATACGGAAAAAATGGAACTGGCGCTGTGTTCGTTCCGTAAGTAGAATAGGGAAGGCGTAGGACATACAGCGTAAAGTTTTTAAAGAATACGGAAAGCAGAATCACGTGCAATGCGATCATTTGTGTTTATAAAGCATATACATTTGTATTTTAGTAGAAAATATTCCTTATTCCTCGATGTGAAAAATGTATTTTGTGTCTTTTGCTTGTTCAGTGTGCAGTGGAGTACAGGAGTTTGCTTGTATGCACATTCAGTGTGTGTGTGTGTGTGTCTATATATATATTTTATATATATATATACACTGTAAAACATTTTCAGCTGGTTAAACTTAGAAATGAAAGTTCACCTGCTGCCTTAAAAATCTGAGTTAACTCAACTAAACATAAGTTAACTCAACTTGAAGATAAGCTTTGTTTCAACTCACAAATAGTCAAGACAATGCATAACTTTAAGTTTAAATTTTAACTTAAAATAATGCATTGTCTTGACTATTTTTGAGTTGAAACAAAGCTTATCTTCAAGTTGAGTTAACTCACATTTTTAAGGCAGCAGGTGAACTTACATTTCTAAGTTTAACCAGCTAAAATGTTTTACAGTGTAATATATATATATATATATATATATATATATATATATATACACACACAGACACAGTTTTGCAGACAGACTTGGTCTGAAGATTCGGAACATGAGTGAATGGTTTCAATAAGTGGGCCTC
The DNA here is from genome assembly GCA_028476615.1 of Culter alburnus. Classification (NCBI taxonomy): domain Eukaryota; kingdom Metazoa; phylum Chordata; class Actinopteri; order Cypriniformes; family Xenocyprididae; genus Culter; species Culter alburnus. The sequence continues at coordinate 2,840,082 of JAOTNS010003677.1, forward strand.
AAGTACCACTTTCAGTGTGTAAGCAATTTGAAAAAACTAACACTATTTGATTAAACATGTTTGTAAAAAAAATAAAAAAATAAATAATGATATTAACAATTAAATCATTTCTAATAAATTCTGCAATGTTCCATAAAAATGAGAATTTTGATTTCATGTTGACTTTAAGAGAGGTTCATGTTCTCAAAAAAAAAAAAAAACATCATTACATATTTAAAAACATCATTATGATAAGATAATTGTCAGATATTTATTTTGCTGTTGGAAATAACTTACTGTAGACCCATAAGCTACAGCATGTAGGACTCAGTAGACTAACCTTTGCCTATAAATAGTTACTGTAAAGTTTTGTCATTTTGTCTTACGCTTTTAAAATATTTGGGCTCGTCCGGGATTTGAACCCGGGACCTCTCGCACCCAAAGCGAGAATCATACCCCTAGACCAACGAGCCTTGTAAACTTTAAGGTGGTAGCCTATGATTTACCACGTTGAATAGGGAGTACAGGACCATAGGACGTTCGATGAAGTGAGTTTAGGATGTTTATTTTGGTGTTTGATGAATGACGCCATCGGGTGGCATCAACCTACAGTTACAGAGGTCGTTTAGTGGCTTTTAGAACAAATTAGAATGAAGTTTGCGACTCTGAGGCTGGATTATAGCAACCTTTGAAAGACTGCAAATAATGAAAAAGATTCATGTCCATGTGTTCTGAAAACAGAATGATCTCAAAATAGGAATATGAATAGAGCTGATATCCAATCGGCTAATAGGTGTGATTTGAAAACTTTTCTCAGTGTGAATCATTTGTGAATACTTACTGTACCTTAAAAAGTGAGGTAAAACTGAAAAAATTTAAGATGAATAATTTTTTATCAGGCAGAAAGTAGACTACTAAATATTGCAATGTTCCGTAAAAAATAAGGATTGTCGATTTTGATTTCATGTTGCCTTTAAAAGAAGTTCATGTTCTCAGAAAAAGATTCCAAGATTTTAAAATATTTGGGCTCGTCCGGGATTTGAACCCGGGACCTCTCGCACCCTAAGCGAGAATCATACCCCTAGACCAACGAGCCATGTATTTTTTGGGTACTATGGTTTGCCACGTTGCATAGGAAAGTACAGGACTATAGGACATTTGATGGACTGAGTTTAGGATGTTTATTTTGGAGTTTGACGAATGGCGCCATCTGGTGTCATCAACCTGCAGTTACAGAGGTCGTTCAGTGGCCTTTACAGTTTTTTCAAAATGTTTACACACACTTTTTGAAACTATGGTTCTGTTTCTCAAAACTCTACAATCAAAACCACAAAACACACACACACAACATGCAAAATGTCACATGTTTCAAAAGCAAACACTAAATTCAAAACTATTTCTCTAAAAATTGTATTTTTGTGTAGTAACACACAAACATAAAATGATTAGCCACATACACGCCAAACTACACACAGATGTGAAAAATGTGAAACACTACTATCTTGTGTCTTTTGCTTGTTCAGTGTGCAGTGGAGTGTACAGCAGTTTGTTTTAGCACTTACATATACAGTACAGTCCAAAAGTTTGGAACCACTAAGATTTTTAATGTTTTTAAAAGAAGTTTTGTCTGCTCACCAAGGCTACATTTATTTAATTAAAAATACAGTAAAAAACAGTAATATTGTGAAATATTATTACAATTTTAAAATAACTGTGTACTATTTAAATATATTTGACAAAGTAATTTATTCCTGTGATGCAAAGCTGAATTTTCAGCATCATTACTCCAGTCTTCAGTGTCACATGATCCTTCAGAAATCATTCTAATATGCTGATTTGCTGCTCAATAAACATTTATGATTATTTTCAATGTTGAAAACAGTTGTGTACTTTTTTTTTCAGGATTCCTTGATGAATAGAAGTTCAAAAGAACAGCATTTATCTGAAATACAAAGCTTCTGTAGCATTATACACTACCGTTCAAAAGTTTGGGTCAGTAAGAATTTTTATTTTTATTTTTTGAAAAGAAATTAAAGAAATTAATACTTTTATTCAGCAAGGATGCATTAAATCAATAAAAAGTGGCAGTAAAGACATTTATAATATTACAAAAGATTAGATTTCAGATAAACACTGTTCTTTTGAACTTTCTATTCATCAAATAATCCTGAAAAAAATATTGTACACAAATATTTTGTACAATTGTACACATTAAATGTTTCTTGAGCAGCAGATCAGCATATTAGAATGATTTCTGAAGGATCATGTGACACTGAAGACTGGAGTAATGATGCTGAAAATTCAGCTTTGCCATCACAGGAATAAATTACTTTGTGAAATATATTCAAATAGAAAACAGTTATTTTAAATTGTAATAATATTTCACAATATTACTGTTTTACTGTATTTTTAATTAATAAATGTAGCCTTGGTGAGCAGACGAAACTTCTTTTAAAAACATTAAAAATCTTAGTGGTTCCAAACTTTTGGACTGTACTGTACATGCATATGCACAAATACACTGTATATATGTAAATATATATGTGCATATATATATATATATATATATATATATATATATATATATACTGTATATATGCACAAGTTACTGATGAATTTTACACAGGTATGGAAATGAACTGAATCAATAGAATTTGAATTTGTTACTATTATGAAGATGCTGTGAAACAACCTATATTGTATATCTATCTTGTGAAATATAGGCCCTATAGTATTGTGAAACTATCTTTCTGACTTGGCTTGTATGCACAGTGTGTGAATTATATATTGTTATATATTGTTTTAACACATGATCATTAGATGTAGGTAATTGGGAAATGATTGTGGCATTTAAATGGCAGGGTTTTCCAAATGAAACACAATTTAGCTGTTAGTTTTGAGTGATGTGTCTAATGTAGAGAACTGTGTTTAGAGTTTTGCAAAAACGTTATGTATATATATGCTTGAAAAAAAAAAAACAGCTTTGGTTAACTGATTTTCAACTGGTATGCATTAGACTTACCATTTACAAAAAAATTAAGACAGAGAGTAAACGGTGTTGTGGAAAAAGCACGACCATTAGAAAAACGCGCTCCGATGCCGGAAGTGATCTCTCGCGCATAGAACGTCAATGAGTGTGAGCGATCACTTCCGGCATCAGAGTGCATTCAGATCTCACACACCGGATGCTCAACGCAGTTGGACATAGTGGTGTATTAGAGGTAAAAAAAAAATGATATAAATACTTTTTGGTTTCACACACAAACATATCGTTTCGTGTCTTAGGACATCAATGTGTCGTCACGAGCCGCAGGGTTTAATTTGGATTTGTCTGTGCATGTTTTTTTTTTTTTTTTGACGCTTATAGATGGAGTTCCTATTGCCATGCATTATAGGACTGACAGATGGCAATGGTTGGAGTTCAAAATCATCATTTGTGTTCTACTGAAGAAACAAAGTCACCTACATCTTGGATGCCCTGGGGGTAAGCAGATAAACATCAAATTTTCATTTTTGGGTGAACTATCCCTTTAAGTTACACCGTTCAAACACTGAGGTTTGTACAGTGCTGAGTTATGCAAGCTCGCGAATCATCTAATTATAACAAGCAAAGTAAAGACACGATGTAAATAAGAGATTCATTGTGCAGTATAGACAACTTCATTAATTATAACGGAGGTTTGTGAGATCGCGATGAACTGAAACGAGTGACAGCTTTTTTAATGATTATAAAGGGAGTTTGCAAATGTTTTATTTCTTTTATACAATAATTCAATAAACATTAAGTTAATATTTAGACACTTACATTTTAGGAACAGTGTTGTCAGATTTTGCTCTATTTTGTCAACGAAAATAGTTCCAAACAACATTACAGCTGAACCGCTGCGTATCTCCGAGCAAACACAGTTGTTTCGTTTATGATAGTAATGGCCGATTTCAAAACAATGCTTCATGAAGCTCCGAAGCTTCATGAATCTTTTGTTTCGAATCAGTGATTCGGAGCGTGTATCAAACTGCTAAAGTCACGTGATTTTAGTAAACGAGGCTTCATTACGTCATTACTGTTTCGAAACATTTCAAAACAGTTTGAAATTTAAATGGTTCACCGGTAGAGGGCGATGATAAAGTGAACTCATGAATATGCAGATTCGCTGAGAACTGTTGAACAAGTGTCTATGGCTTTACCATATGGTTTTACCTGATCTCCGATCAGTTTTATAAATTTGTAGATGTTTTAATTATACATTAGAATAATTAAAATTAATAATGGTAGTTATTAATCTCTTATCGGCCTGTTTAGCTTGAGCCATGGAACAAAGAAACAAGCCTTTAAAATTGATAAAAGAACACATATTATACAGACACTCTATATTTAATCTTATTAGATGATTAGTTAATTCCATTTAACTGATTTTACTTTAAATAAAACTTTTGCAATACATTTGTTAAAGGGTATTTTTAATGCATGTTTGCCCTGAGTTTTGTTGCATTTGCACTGTTCTGACCACTAGGGGTCACCGTGGAGACGGGTGTCAGATTGTTTCGAAGCCTCGAATCATAGCGGCACATTTGATTCAACTGCTTCAGTGTGTCATGAAGCCTCGATCTGCCCATCATTAGTTTATGAATGAATCTGTGTTTTCAAATGAATCTAGTGAGTCAATGATTCAATGACCCAGTCATATATAGACAGTCGCTTGCTTTGTTCTTGAATGGATCAGCCGTTTGAACGAATCGATTGAATGAATGATTCAGTGAATGATTCAATGAAAGACTCTGACTTACCGCCCTCTACTGGCGGTTTTAGTTTCATTTTAAAAGTAGCACTTTAGTTACTTAAATCATCTGTTTATTTGTTTTATACATCAGGTATGTTTTCTGTTATGTTATTTTCTTGTTTAATGTGATTTTTTTGCTCTTGCATTTGGAAATGCATGGAAGAGAGCACGATAAGGGCGAGTCACTTATAGAGGCTGCTTTTATTTGTTTTATATCAGGAATAAAAGATCAGCGAAACTGTATCTTGATATCCAGTTTTTCAAAACACAACGCAGAAAACAGTTACAATGGGAAGGTTAATTTCTGTCATCAGAAGATGCTCCTATATTTTTGACTGTGCTCCTAAATTTTTAAAATTAGAAGCAAAAGTGCTCCTAAAAAGAAATGTAAGCGTAGAGCCCTGTATTCACATGACCAGCATGATAGAGGCCTTTGTGTCTGTAAATTCGGACATACTTATTTTGTCACAATTAACACTATTTGATTAAACTAAAACACTAAAAATGAACACTATTTAAAATAAATAAATAATGATATTAACAAATAAATAATTTCTAATAAATACTGCAATGTTCCATAAAAATAAGAATTTTGATTTCATGTTGACTTTAAGAGAGGTTCATGTTCTCAGAAAAAAAACATTATCATCATTATGGTAAGAGAATTGTCAGATAATTACCCCATAAGCTACAGCATGTAGAACTCAGTAGACTAACCTTTGCCTATAAATAGTTACTGTAAAGTTTTGTCGGTTGCAAAATTCTAAAGCTTTTAAAATACTAGGGCTCGTCCGGGATTTGAACCCGGGACCTCTCGCACCCAAAGCGAGAATCATACCCCTAGACCAACGAGCCTTGAGAATTATAATTAGGCCAAGTTTGCCACGTTGCATAGGGAGTACAGGACCATAGGACTTTCAGTGGATTGAGTTTGGGATGTTTATTTTGGTGTTTGATGAATGGCGCCATCTGGTGGCATCAACCTGCAGTTACAGAGGTCGTTTAGTGGCTTTTAGAACAAATTAGAATCAAGTTTGCGACTCTGAGGCTGTATTATAGCAACGTTTGAAAGCCTGCAAATAATGAAAAAGATTAATGTCCATGTGTTCTGAAAACAGAATGATCTCAATGTTCCATAAAAAATAAGAATTGATTGAAAAATAAGATTGTGATTTCATGTTGACTTTAAAGAGAGCTTCATGTTCTCAGAAAAACAAAACAAAAAACAACATCATTATTGTAAGATAATTGTCAGATAATATTTTTTTTCTGTTGGAAAACACCAGACCTACTGTAGACCCGTAAGCTACAGCATGCAGAACTCTGTAGACTAACATTTGCCTGTAAAAAGTTAATGTAAAGTTTTGTCATTAAAAGATTCAAAAGCCTTTCAAAACGCTGGGCTCGTCCGGGATTTGAACCCGGGACCTCTCGCACCCTAAGCGAGAATCATACCCCTAGACCAACGAGCCTTGCACATATTCAGATATATGATGTGCCACGTTTCACACAAGAGATCCAGGCCCACTGACAACGTGGATGTGGGATGCTTGTTCTGTTAGATTTCTGGTGAAATCACGTGTCTAATGGCGACATCTAGTGGTTGACAAGCAGATGTGGAGTTCTGCAGCGAACAGCTTTTATGCAAAATAGATGCGGTAGGCCTGAACTGTGACAGAAGTCTCTGGACAAATGTTGTGAAAGTTAGATGTGATACGAGTCAGAACAATTTGATTAATAACTTTTATTGATCAGCATCTGAGATCATTAGAATTTTTAAGATGTTCAAGAAAAGAAAAGAAAAGAAAAGAAAAGAAAAGAAAAAGATAAGGCTGATCCACATTACCACCTGAAATATTCCTTGACAGTAAGCAGTAAGAGAGGTTCTTGTTTTTACATTGTGAAGACCAGTGACAAAGCAGGATATTTTCATTGGGGTGACGGGGCAGGAGCCAGCAACCAGTCTGGGGTGGCACATAAATGTTTATTATTCAAACATAAAAAAATGGGTTTAACTATAAAGTACTGGACTGTATTCAGTTGGGTTCAGTAGGCACTAAAACAATTAATGTACAATTGTAATTCATGTAGTACTGGAATAGATCAAGTAATGTTTTTGAGTACAAATGAACATGACTCACATTTATTTGCGCTTTGAATTACAGATAAAAAATTAATTTAATTTGTGCCTTATATTGTGACCTCACATACAGTAGCAGTAGGCTATATATACATTGGAGGCAATGTTAAAAAACATAAATGTGACGCATATACAGTTGGCCTATAAAAAAAAAAATGCATACTTTTTTTTTTAAAGTTTTGACACTGCTTTAATAGTCTCCACATTTAATCATGTTGCATTTACCCAACTGTTCAGCGATAAAAAGACAGAATTGGCCATTTTGAGCAGGCCACACCCTAACTCCGCCCCTGAAAACGCTTTGAATTGGAGCTGCATGCTTCAGTGCTCTGGAGGTCTTTATAGATCTGTGAGTTTATGACTGACATATCTCCTTCGTGATAACAGATCCAAAAGCAAACATGACTTTAATAGCTGTCATTATTTGGACACTCACAACCTGCATCTGGAGTAAGTATAGGTATTTAGGTAGCATATTGTGTACAAAAAAGATAACTTAGTCCTTGTAGGGCAACAGTAAGAAATATTGTGTGCTCAATCTGACAGATAACTTATAACTGTTAGATTTTAAATGTGCTCATCAGTTTTATATTATTCTCCAGTGTTTTCTGTCTCTCTCTTCAGGTTCTATGGGGCAGATTCTGACTCAGTCTGAAGCTCAAACAGTTCAGCCTGATCAGACTGTCACTATTCACTGCAATCATAAACCAGCAGTGTATTGTGTTAAACCAAAAACCTCTCAGGATTGTATTGCCTGGTACCATCAGATTCCTGGAGAAGTTCCTAAACTCCTGATCTATTTCACCCCTTACGAAAAACTAGTATACTTCAAGTTCATTTGATCAAGTATACTAAAGTAATGTTCAAGTATACTTTATGTAGTAAGTATAATATCAATGTACTAGTAGTAAACTTGTAAGTGTACTATTTAATACCGCTTGGGACTAAATTGGCCCAATTGAAGTATACGTTTAAGTGTACTATAAGTGTAACAGTAGTAAACTTTAACTAGTTCACATTTGTACTGCATCTGTACTAAAAAGTGAACTTATACTAGTATACTAGTAGTTTACTATTTTAATACTAGTAGTAGCTACATTTTTAGTATCCGAAAGTACACTTTGAAATATACTCTCGGTAAACTGCTAGTTTAGTGCAAGTATACTTTTAAGTTTTCTGTAAGTGAACATGACATCACACTTATAGTTTACTTTTTATATATTATTTTTGCACTTTAAGCATACTTCTATGTTCCTACACAGCAAAAACTGCAGTGTTAAATTAACTCTCCAGGGAGTACATGTGAGACCATACTCAAGAGTGTTAAAGTTAATGAGATAATTAAGTGATTAATTGAGTGATGATTGAGCATTTGAAGACACCTGATGATAACAAGCAGAATCACCAAAGGAGAAAATCACTATTTTTAAGCCACCATCGTGGAGATGAGGGTTTGCTTTAGTTGGGCTCTTGACCCTTGACTTTTTAAAATAAATTTTGTTTGGGTTGTTTTAACTGAGTTATAACATCCAGACAAACAAATGGAAAAAATGGTCAGGTGGTGTTGGTTATGTTTTCACATAATCATTATTTGACCTGAATCACTGAACTCATCTAGAGCCCAATCTCTGAGTTAGATTTACATTATTGATTACAGCAGCACTGTGATTCTACAGCACAAGATCAGCTTTATCAATATAATCTGAAGGATTTCATAAACAGTTGTTTCTGATCAAAAAAAAAAAAATCTTTCACTTAGGCACACACAGACATCAAGAATCAGCCTGTGAATCTCAACAATGGTGAGAATAATTAAGCATGTTGCAGTGCATTCTGGGTGCCACCAATCAAAATTCATCCATGGCTCCCATCATGCATTGCTGCATGAATAAATTATGAGCTGAATTGTCTTAGTAATTTTCTTTATTCTCATATTTTATTTTGTTCTGTTTATGTGACTTTTTAGTAGCTTGTTTTCTAATGTTCAGAGTTGATCTGTTGATCAGAATATGTTGCTTGTCACCGTCGTTGAGATTCACAGGCTGATTCTTGATGTCTGTGTGTGCCTAAGAGAAATATATATTTTTTTTTTTGCTCAGAACAACTGTTTGTGAAATCCTTCAGATTATATTGATAAAGCTGATCTTGTGCTGTAGAATCACAGTGCTGCTGTAATCAATAATGTAAATCTAACTCAGAGATTGGGCTCTAAATGAGTTCAGTGATTCAGATCAAATAATGATCATGTGAAAACATACCCAACACCACCTGACCATTTTTTCCACTTGTTTGTCTGGATGTTATAACTCAGTTAAAACAGCCCAAACAAAATTTTATTTTAAAAAGTCAAGGGTCAAGAGCCCAACTAAAGCAAACCCTCATCTCCACGATGGTGGCTTAAAAATTGTGATTTTCTCCTTTGGTGATTCTGCTTGTCATCATCAGGTGTCTTCAATAATGGTCAATCATCACTCAATTAATCACTTAATTATCTCATTAACTTTAACACTCTGGAGTATGGTCTCACCTGTACTCACTGGAGAGTTAATTTAACACTGCAGTTAACATAGAAGTATGCTTAAAGTGCAAAAATAATATATAAAAAGTAAACTATAAGTGTGATGTCAAGTTCACTTAAAGAAAACTTAAAAGTATACTTGCACTAAACTAGCAGTTTACCGAGAGTATATTTCAAAGTGTACTTTCGGATACTAAAAATGTAGCTACTATTAGTATTAAAATAGTAAACTACTAGTATACTAGTATAAGTAGTTATATAACTAGTATAACTAGTTAAAGTTTACTACTGTTACACTTATAGTACACTTAAACGTATACTTCAATTGGGCCAATTTAGTCCCAAGCGGTATAAAATAGTACACTTACAAGTTACTACTAGTACATTGATATTATACTTGAACATTACTTTAGTATACTTGATCAAATGAACTTGATGTATACTAGTTTTTCGTAAGGGACATCAGAGAGAGCTTCAGGTGTTTCTTCTAGATTTAGTGGCAGTGAAAGTGGAAACCACATGGATTTTACTCTGACCATCAGTGGAGTCCAGCCTGAAGATTCAGGAGTTTATTACTGTCAGAGTAAACATGACAAGCGAGTCTTTGTCACCGTGGACTGGGTGTTCACACAGTGTAAAAGCATCATACAAATATCCTTTTGGCTGAGACTTCAGCGCTGCAGCTTTGAGCTTCTGCAGATGTTGATGTTGAAGATCCTTATTCACCTCACTGACTTTACACACAAACACAGATACACATAGATTCTTTATAGTGAACTGTTGATGTTGACACACACTCATAAACACATTACAAATTCAGTCTGTTGTTGTTGTTTCTATGCCTCCGAAAAAATCTGAAGTTTCTCCTGATATTATTAAACATCAAATTCTTTAGCAGTTCATTTACCCGTAACATTAATGTTTAAGTCCATTCACATAATAGATAACAAGTAAATTAATAAAATCAAAACAAACTCATAGATCGACAAATAAAGTGGATAAAAGGCAGCAAAATTAACTGAAGGTATTTAAAACTATAATATTCATGCTTATAAACAAGAAATACACAATTAATGATTCAAAAAGCTTTTATTTGGCATACAAACGTGTTAAAATAGGCTTAAAGAACATTAACATACAGAGCAAATTGGTATACAGCGGTTTTGTCTTAATTAAGACTTGTTTTAATTGTTTGTGTGAGTGTGAATGAAACATTTTGCATCCTATCTACGTTTTTATGTGATGTGTGTGTGTTTCACTGGTCATCACACTGCTGTGTGTTCAGGCTCTCGGTCACTGCATTCTGGGATGGGTGCGTGGCGTCACAGCTGATGGTTGTTGCTCTGCTCCACTCACTCTCAGTGAGGCTCAGGCTGCTGCTCCAGCTGTACAGTCCATCCTTCTGCAGCACACTGGGACTCAGATTCACAGCAGAGCTCCTGCTGCTGCCATCCACCTTCCAGCTCAGCTTCCAGTCAGAGGGGAATCCCTTACTGCCCACACACACCACTGTAGCCTTACCCTGCTGCAGCTCGTCTCTGGAGGGCGGCAGGACCGTGAGAGTGGGACGAGCGGCAGCTAAAGAGAGAGAGAGAGAGAGAGAGAGAGAGAGAGATGGAAACTGAGAAGTTTCATTCTTCTTAAAAACAGCTCTATCAGTCTTTCACTTCCCTTTAAGAGATTCAGAGTTAATCAAGCAGATCTGAAGTGCAACAGCCTGTAAAAACACATTTACCAGCAATCACACATATGTCTATATTGGATTTAAAAAAGATTTATCATTCATAATATTATATTATGGACCTTTATTTTTTTAAGAATCTGTTTTTCATTCATGTTCAAATTATTAAATGATTTTTTGTTAAACATTTACTGTATTATTAAGTTACAGCTGTTTAGATTAAAAGTAACACCAGATGAAGACACATTTCTCTTCACGTGATATTCATTAAAAAATTTTCATTAATCAAGAATTATTAAAAACATTGGTTAATAAGATAGTTTGAACTTTCTATAATTCCTAAGATGTCCTACTGTCTATATTGACACTTTATGCATAACAAAATGTTTAATGTTTTCTTGTTTGCCTCTGTTAAATCAGTCTAGAGGTGAGAAAAAACTACTTATACAGACATTAGCTTTATATTTCATGCCAAAATTAATAAAAAATACAAAGATTTATTCTTTGTCAAATATGATTTACCATTTTGATGGATGCATTTCTCGGTAATAAAATAGTTATTGGTTTAAACTAGAGAAGAGCTAAGGAAAGTTAGCATATTTGGTACCAGAATGTGCACCAGATGTCGCACCAGAATAAAACTTTCAAATGATTATTCTTATATTAGTATTTTTTTTTAAATGTCCTCTTTGTCTTCTTTTCATTCAGTGTTTCATTTTTGAAATTTAAATTGAATAAAAAGTGATGTACTTACTTCCAACTGAGAGTCGAGTTCCTCCACCGAACATGTACCACAGTGATACAAACCCAATCAGCGGCTGTACAAAAACCTCCTGCTCTAAAACTGACACAACAATAACCAGTTTGCTCTTTAAAAATTTTATTTTAAATATGTATACAGCTTTATATTTTAAATGGCTTTCATTATAGTCTAATTTACAATCCTGTATTACATAAAGCAATGTATGTAATAAAAACAATAATAGTAATCTCTAAATATGCTACCTATCAGATCCACATTATATTTGTCTTTATTCATCTTTTTATTTTATTCTGCACTTACTTTCAACTCTCAGTTTGGTTCCTTCACCATAAATCCTCCACAATAATTCATTCTCATTCACTGCAAAAACCTCCAGAATATTCTGAGAGCACCAGACAAGTTTTAATTAAACCATGATGATTAACCCATAAATAAAATATATACATATATTACAATGCCATCATCATTTGAGAGAGAAGATATTTCAGTTGAGGAAGGGTTTTTCCACTGTAATGATATTTTGCATTGGCAGCTCATGCCTCAGTGCTCTGGGAGTGTTTATAGTCCTTTAATGATTTGAGCACACAAGATCCACTCTAAAACAGAAGCTAATATGATTCTTTTCATCTGGGCAATTTACTGCAAGGTAATAAAACAGAAATATATTTTTTATTTTTTCCCTCATGCACTAATAATTGTTTCTCTCGCAGGCTCTTTGGGACAGGTCGTTGTGACTCAACCTGAGTTTAAATCAGTTCAGCTTGGTCAAACAGTCTCTATTGATTTGTAAGGTCAACACTGTAGGCATCCAACTGGTTCAGTATCCAAAGATTACTACATCTCCTGGTACATTCAGAAGGCAGAGGAATCACCTAAACTCCTTGTATATTACACAACAATGAAGCCCTCGAGTGCTCCATCTACAAACCCGATTCTAAAAAAGTTGGGACACTGTACAAATTGTGAATAAAACAGAATGCAATGATGTGGAAGTTTCAAATTTCAATATTTTATTCAGAATACAACATAGATGACATCAAATGTTTAAACTGAGAAAATGTATCATTTTAAGGGAGAAATATGTTGATTTTAAATTTCATGGCATCAACACATCTCAAAAAAGTTGGGACAAGGCCATGTTTACCACTGTGTGTCTTCTTTTTATAACAGTCTGCAAACGTCTGGGGCAGGAACGTGCACAGGGGGGTTGCTCAGGTTGCCTGGGCAACTGCCCATATGCCCTTCTCGACTCACGTTGCCCTTCCGAGGTGGAAAAAAATAAATTAAAAAAATCGTACAATGGATGCAGAATTTCACATAGGCCTAGATAAAAAAAAAAAAAAAAAAATCGCAAAGCCTCATTCACTTCCATATTCGGGCACCCGTCCGAAAGTGAAAGTCAGTAGGGGAAGGGTAAACTCTGTTTACGTGGCTGCAGCGCTGCACGCGACCGGTGTTACAATATATTCGGTTCCTGAAATATTCTGTTCCACTGGGTGGCGCTTACGCGAATATTCATGATATCCTCCTATTGTGGGCGTGTCCTTGAAACAACGCGCAAGCGAATGGAACTGAAAATATTAGGTGTGTTCGACATCGGCTGCGGCTGGATGTAACCGATCGGCGAGATTAGCCGCGTGCAGGCGGGGAGGAGCTGAAAACGGAGACGTGAAGTCGGACACTTTCTGCTTCCCGTAGTGACGCTCGCGCTGCGTTTGCATCGGTTTGCATACATTAGGTGTGTTCGACATCGGCTGCGGCTGGATGTAACCGATCGGCGAGATTAGCCGCGTGCAGGCGGGGAGGAGCTGAAAACGGAGACGTGAACACTTCTGCTTCCCGTATGACGCTCGCGCTGCGTTTGCATCGTTTTGCATACTTTATCACGCTGAAGTGAAATAAATGCAATATTTGACTAATACCTGTTTCAGAGACCTTTTCATTCAAACTTCATGTACAGCGTCTGTTTTTACAAGAATAAAGTTCAACATAAGCGTATGTTATTTAAATAACAATGTAGTGGGGTCTTTGTTTTTTATCCGTTTTATTTTGATAAACATGACACAATACAACATCGCGACTACATGAAAAGAGCTTTAACTGTTATAAAAACACAGATTTTTAAGCATTAGTGGAGCTGAAGGCGTGATAATAAACACGAAACACACGTGATCGTTGTCATGCGGTGAATCCGGCCAATCATGAAACAGCTGTGTCGTCATCAGCGCTCGTGCAGCTCCTCTTGAGAAACTGCGCTGGCTAACTCAGGCGGCTGATCTCGAATCGCTCTCGCGGTACTTTAAAGCCACACGTCACAGTCACATGACGTCAGCGCTGTCTCAAGTCGGACAACATTTCTTACCGGCATGCACTGCTTCAAGCCAGCCGCCGATCGGTCTTTGCGGCGCTGCATCAAGTCGAACAAGCATTTTATCACAGCTGAAGTGAAATAAATGCAATATTTAAGTTGGCTTGAAAAAGCCAACTTACTGAATGCTTATTAAACTTATTATTAAGTTGGCTTGAAAAAGCCAACTTACTGTAATCCTATTTAAACTTATTAAGTTGGCTTGAAAAAGCCAACTTACTGTAATCCTATTTAAACTTATTATTATTATTAAGTTGGCTTGAAAAGCCAACTTACTGTAATCCTATTTAAACTTATTATTAAGTTGGCTTGAAAAGCCCCTTACTGTAATCCTTTAAACTTATTATTAAGTTGGCTTGAAAAAGCCAACTTACTGAAATGCTTATTAAGTTGGCTTGAAAAAGCCAACTTACTGTAATCCTATTTAAACTTATTATTATTATTAATGGTGCTTGCCAAAGGCAAAGCTCCATTCTTAATCTTCTGCATACTTATTAATGGTGCTTGCCAAAGGCAAAGCTCCATTCTTATTATTGCTCATACTTATTATTATAATTATTTTTCTGGACAAAAGTTTGGCGCGCTACTCCTCCCACAGTTTTTGTCCTAGACCAATGAATCAGGTGTCAAATCGACCGGCTTATTGAGGAGACCTGTGCTATGACTTTTATAAGCGATCGGGTGTACGATGTTCGTCCAGCGGGCGAAAAAGTAGCGAAAAAAATCCCATAGACTTTGCATTGCGACAAATTTTGACGAGTTATTGCTCCGAGCGAGAATTTCGTAGAAACATGTGGGTTACCACGTTTGAAGAGGCTGGCAAGCTCTGTCAGACCATACCTCAAAATTGGGTGTAAGTTGTACCCCTGGGGCGCAAGAGCTGCCCAAAGTTGCCCCATAGACATACTATGGTGAAGCCGTGCCCATGAACCAGGAAGTACTGTGTTTTTCCTACTATGGGAAATTACATAGGGATTTTGTATTGAACATAACTCTGGATCACAATGTCTTAGAGACAAGGGGGTGGGCTCATTTTACTCAGGCAACCAATCAGTCTCTCAGGATCATTGTGAAGCTATCAAGCCACGCCCTAGCAACCATATAGAGCACCATAGCAACAAGTTCCATAGACTTCCATTGAAAAGATCAAATGAATATCTTTGGATAGGAGTGTCATAGAAACATGAGGGTGGGCTCATTTGACTCGGGGCAGCAAACGGCCAATCACGAATCACCTTGAACACTTCATAGCCACGCCCTAGCAACCATTTAGAGCACCCTAGCAACCATATAGAGGGATATCTTCAAATCTGAATATCATACAGGCATGGGGGTTGGTTTATATCATTCATACTGGCAAGCAGCCTTTGGTTTATCATTACTGGCAGCTGCCAAGCCACTCCCTAGCAACCAAACAGAGTACCCTAGCAACCGTTTAGCAAGATCTATATCTCTGCATCAGAACATCATAAAGACATGGGGGTTGGTTTATATTGTCAAGCAGCTTTTGGAATATCATCATTGGTAGCTGCTAAGCCACTCCCTAGCAACCAAACAGTACCCTAGCAACCGTTTAACAAGATCTATATCTCTGCATCAGAGCATCATAGAGACATGGCGGTTGGATCTTTTGACTCATGCTAGCAAACTGGACTTCCAACATGCTTCACATGCTAGCAGTGAATAGCTACATGCTAATAGTGATTAGCTTAGGGTTTAAACATGACACAAACTAGTAAAATGTGTTAGCATCATGCTGGTAACATGCTAATTGTGTTAGCATCATGCATGCTATGTTAGCATTTAGCAAACATGCTAATCATGTTAGCATCTTGTTAAAAAACATGCTAGCAACATGGTAATCATGCTAGCATTATGCTAATCATGTTAGCATGTTGCTAGCATTATGCTAACATGATTAGCATCTTGTTAATCATGCTACAACATGGTAATCATGCTAGCATAATGCTAGCATATGCTAATCATGTTAGCATGTTGCTAGCATAATGCTAACATGATTAGCATCTTGTTAAATAATGCTAGCAACATGGTAATCATGCTAGCATCATGCTAGCATTATGCTAATCATGTTAGCATTTTGTTTAAAACATGTTAGCAGCATGCTAAGGTGTTAGCATCATGCTAGCAACATGCTAATCATGTTAGCATCTTGTTAAAAACATACTAGCAGGACGGTAATTATGTTAGCATAGTTTTGCCACTGCAAGCACCATTCACATTTTCTTCAGGAAATGTACATTCTAGTATTGTAATTACTATTCACCTGAACAAAACTTTGGCGCGTAACTCGTCCCGCACCGTTTGTCGTAGACCCACGAATGAGGTGTCAAATCGACCGGCTTATTGAGGAGAGGTGTGCTATGACTTTTCTAAGCGATCGGGTGTACGATGTTCGCACAGCGTACGAAAAAACGGCTGAAAAAACTCCCATAGACTTAACATGGGGGCCAAATCTGTGAGATCATATCTTTGGTTTAGAAGGTCATAGAGACTTGGGGCTGGGCTCTTTTGCTCGCCTAAAGTCTTCATAGCCACGCCCTAGCAACCAATTACAGCACCCCAACCCGGTGCCGAATTTTGCCACTGCAAGCACCATTCACATTTTCTTCAGGAAATGTACATTCTAGTTAATGGTGCTTGCCAAAGGCAAAGCTCCATTCTTAGCATACTTATTATTATTCTTCTTCTTCTGTTTGTCTGCGCGTACTCTCCCGCAGTTTTTGTCCTAGACCCACGAATGAGGTGTCAAATCGACCGGCTATTGAGGAGTGGTGTGCTATGACTTTTATAAGCGATCGGGTGTACGATGTTCGTCCGGCGGGCGAAAAATAGCGAAAAATCCCATAGACTTTGCATTGCGACAAATTTTGACGAGTCATAGCTCCTAACGAGAATTTCGTAGAAACATGTGGTTACCACGTTTGAAGAGGCTGACAGGCTCTGTCAGACCATACCTCAAAATGGGTGTAAGTTGTACCCCTGGGGCGCAAGAGCTGCCCAAATTGCCCCATACATACTATGGTGAAGCCGTGCCCATGAACCAGGAAGTACTGTGTTTTTCCTACTATGGGAAATTACATAGGGATTTTGTATTGAACATAACTCTGGATCACAATGTCTAGAGACAAGGGGTGGGCTCATTTTACTCAGGCCAATCAGTCTCTCAGGATCATTGTGAAGCTATCAAGCCACGCCCTAGCAACCATATAGAGCACCATAGCAACAAGTTCCATAGACTTCCATTGAAAAAGATCAAAGGAATATCTTTGGATAGGAGTGTCATAGAAACATGAGGGTGGGCTCATTTGACTCGGGGCAGCAAACGGCCAATCACGAATCACCTTCAACCTCATAGCCACGCCCTAGCAACCATTAGAGCACCCTAGCAACCCAAAGCATAGAGGGATATCTTCAAATCTGAATATCACAGGCATGGGGGTTGGTTTATATCATTCATACTGGCAAGCAGCCTTTGGTGTATCATCATTGGCAGCTGCCAAGCCACTCCCTAGCAACCAAACAGAGTACCCTAGCAACCGTTTTTCAAGATGTATATCTCTGCATCAGAACATCGTAAGACATGGGGGGGTTATATTGTCAAGCAGCCTTTGGAGTATCATCATTGGCAGCTGCCAAGCCACTCCCTAGCAACCAAACAGAGTACCCTAGCAACCGTTTAGCAAGACCTATATCTCTGCATCAGAGCATCGTAGAGACATGGCGGTTGGCTCTTTTGACTCATGCTAGCAATCTGGACTTCCAACATACACATGCTAGCAGTGAATAGCTACATGCTAATAGTGATTAGCTAGGGTTTAAACATGACACAAACTAGTGAAAATGTGTTAGCATCATGCATGTAATAGCATCATGCTCATGTTAGCATGCTAGTAGCATGTTATCATGTTAGCAAACATGCTAATCATGTTAGCATCTTGTTAAAAACATGCTAGCAACATGCTAATCATGTTAGCATAGCATTATGCTAACATGATTAGCATCTTGTTAAAAACATGTTAGCAGTACTAAGCATCATGCTAACAACATGCTAATCATGTTAGCATGTTGCTATTATGTGATTAGCATCTTGTTAAAAAGCATATGCTAATCATGCTCCGATGTTGCTAGCATTATGCTATGATTAGCATCTTGCTAAAACATCCTAGCAGTATGCTATGGTTAGCATCATGCTATCATGCTAATCAAGAGTGCCGAATTTTGCCACTGCAAGCACCATTCACATTTTCTTCAGGAAATGTACATTCTAGTTAATGGTGCTTGCCAAAGGCAAAGCTCCATTCTTAATCTTCTGCATACTTATTATTATTAAATGGGACATACTCTCCCGCAGCTTTTGTCCTAGACCCATGAATGAGGTGTCAAATCGAGCGGACTATTCGGGAATGGTGTGCTATGACTTTTATAAGCGATCGGGTGTACGATGTTCGTCCGCGGGCGAAAAAGGGCGAAAAAATCCCATAGACTTTGCATTGCGACAAATTTGACGAGTCATAGCTCCTAACGAGAATTTCGTAGAAACATGTGGGTTACCACGTTTGAAGAGGCTGACAGGCTCTGTCAGACCATACCTCAAAATGGGGTGTAAGTTGTACCCCTGGGGCGCAAGAGCTGCCCAAAGTTGCCCCATAGACATACTATGGTGAAGCCGTGCCCATGAACCAGGAAGTACTGTGTTTTTCCTACTATGGGAAATTACATAGGGATTTTGTATTGAACATAACTCTGGATCACAATGACATAGAGACAATGGGGTGGGCTCATTTTACTCAGGCAACCAATCAGTCTCTCAGGATCATTGTGAAGCTATCAAGCCACGCCCTAGCAACCATATAGAGCACCATAGCAACAAGTTCCATAGACTTCCATTGAAAAAGATCAAAGAAATATCTTTGGATAGAAGTGTCATAGAACATGAGGGTGGGCTCATTTGACTCGGGGCAGCAAACTGCCAATCACGAATCACTTTCAAGACTCATAGCCACGCCCTAGCAACCATTCAGAGCACCCTAGCAACACAAAGCATAGAGGGATATCTTCAAATCTGAATATCATACAGGCATGGGGGTTGGTTTATATCATTCATACTGGCAAGCAGCCTTTGGTGTATCATCATTGGCAGCTGCCAAGCCACTCCCTAGCAACCAAACAGAGTACCCTAGCAACCGTTTTTCAAGATGTATATCTCTGCATCAGAACATCGTAAGACATGGGGTTGGTTATATTGTCAAGCAGCCTTTGGAGTATCATCATTGGCAGCTGCCAAGCCACTCCCTAGCAACCAAACAGAGTACCCTAGCAACCGTTTAGCAAGACCTATATCTCTGCATCAGCATCGTAGAGACATGGCGGTTGGCTCTTTTGACTCATGCTAGCAATCTGGACTTCCAACATGATACACATGCTAGCAGTGAATAGCTACATGCTAATAGTGATTAGCTTAAGGTTTAAACATGACACAAACTAGTAAAAATGTGTTAGCATCATGACATCATGCTATGTAGCATGTTATCATGTTAGCAAACATGCTAATAGCATCTTGTTAAAACATGCTTTTAATCATGTAGCATAGCATTATGCTAACATGATTAGCAAAACATGTTAGCGCTCATCATGCTATGCTAATCATGTTAGCATGTTGCTAGCATTATGCTAACATGATTAGCATCTTGTTAAAAACATCCTAGCAGTATGCTACGGGTGTTAGCATCATGCTAGTAACATGCTAATCATGTTAGCATGTTGCTAGCATTATGCTAACATGATTAGCATCTTGGAAAACATCCTAGTATGCTAATGGTGTTAGCATGCTAGCATCATGCTAATCAAGAGTGCCGAGTTTTGCCACTGCAAGCACCATTCACATTTTCTTCAGGAAATGTACATTCTAGTTAAAGCATACTTATTATGCGCGCTACTCCTCCCGCAGCGTTTGTCCTAGACCCATGAATGAGGTGTCAAATCGACCGGCTCATTGAGGAGAGGTGTGCTATGACTTTTATAAGCGATCGGACCAACGATGTTCGCACAGCGGACGAAAAAGCGGCCAAAAAAGTCCCATTGACTTACATTGAAAAATTCAAATTCACGAACATTCCGTCTCTCTCAACTGTCACTTTCTCACACACACTCACACACGCAGGCCCTTAGAAGCCTTTCTCTCTCAGACACAGACACTCATTTTCTTCCACTTTTATTTCTGCGCGCTACTCCTCCCGCAGCGTTTGTCCTAGACCCATGAATGAGGTGTCAAATCGACCGGCTCATTGAGGAGATGTGTGTTATGACTTTTATAAGCGATCGGACCAACGATGTTCGCACAGGGGGCGAAAAAGCGGCCAAAAAAGTCCCATTGACTTTCAATGGCGGAATCTTCAGAAATTTGAATTTCAACTGTCACTTTCTCACACACACCCACACACGCAGGCCCTTAGAACCCTTTCTCTCACTCACTCACTATTGATCACAGTGTCATAGAGACAAGGGGCGGGCTCATTTCACTCAGGCAACCAATCAGTGTCTCAGGATCATTGTGAAGCTATCAAGCCACGCCCTAGCAACCATATTGAGCACCATAGCAACAAGTTCCATAGACTTCCATTGAAAAAGATCAAAGGAATATCTTTGGATAGGAGTGTCATAGAAACATGAGGGTGGGCTCATTTGACTCGGGGCAGCAAACGGCCAATCACAAATCACCTTAACACTTCATAGCCACGCCCTAGCAACCATTTAGAGCACCCTAGCAACCCAAAGCAAGAGGGATATCTTCAAATCTGAATATCATAGAGGCATGGGGGTTGGTTTATATCATTCATACTGGCAAGCATCCTTTGGTATCATCATGGCAGCTGCCAGCCACTCCCTAGCAACTAAACAGAGTACCCTAGCAACCGTTTAGCATATATCTCTGCATCAGAACATCGGGGTTGGTTTATATTGTCAAGCAGCCTCATCATTGCCCAACTCCCTAGCATACCCTAGCAACCGTCCTCTGCATCAGAACATGACAATTGTCAAGCAGCCTTTGGAGTATCATCATCTGCCAGCCACTCCCTAGCAACCAAACAGAGTACCTTAGCAACCGTTTAGCAAGATCTATATCTCTGCATCAGAGCATCATAGAGACATGGCGGTTGGCTCTTTTGACTCATGCTAGCAAACTGGACTTCCAACATGCTACACATGCTAGCAGTGAATAGCTACATGCTAATAGTGATTAGCTAATTGCTAAAGTGGACTGAGAACATGCTAAGAACTCTATAGAAACTCCATAGTAACTATCTGTGACAACTACCAACCACCTAGTAACACCATAGCAACCACCCAGAACACCCTAGCAACCACCTAGCAACACCGTAGTGACCACCCCAGGTACCTTAGCAACTGCCTAGCAACACCCTAGCAACCACTCAGGTTACCATAGCAACCGCCTAGCAACCACCCAGAACACTAGCAAGCAACCACTCCAAATCCCTTAGCAACTGCATAGCAACACCTTAGCAACCACCCAGGTTACCATAGCAACCGCCTAGCAACCACCCAGAACACCCTAGCAACCGCCTAGCAACACCTCAGCAACTACCCCAAATACCTTAGCAACTGCCTAGCAACACCCTAGCAACCACTCAGGTTACCATAGCAACCGCCTAGCAACCACCCAGAACACCCTAGCAACCGCCTAGCAACACCTTAGCAACCCACGTACCTTAGCAACTGCCTAGCAACACCCTAGCAACCACTCAGGTTACCATAGCAACCGCCTAGCAACCACCCAGAACACCTTAGCAACCGCCTAGCAACACCTTAGCAACCACTCCAAGTACCTTAGCAACTGCCTAGCAACACCTTAGCAACCACCCAGGTTACCATAGCAACCGCCTAGCAAACACCCAGAACACCCTAGCAACCGCCTAGCAACACCTTAGCAACTACCCCAAGTACCTTAGCAACCGCATAGCAACCACACAGAACACTTAGCAACCGCCTAGCAACCGGGTACCGAATTTTGCCACTGCAAGCACCATTCACATTTTCTTCAGGAAATGTACATTCTAGTTAATGGTGCTTGCCAAAGGCAAAGCTCCATTCTTAATCTTCTGCATACTTATTATTATTCTTCTTCTTCTGGACACTTTCGTCTGCGCGTAACTCGTCCCGCAGTTTTTGTCATAGACCCGAATGAGGTGTCAAATCGACCGGCTATTGAGGAGTTGTGCTATGACTTTTATAAGCGATCGGGTGTACGATGTTCGTCCGGCGGGCGAAAAATCGGGCGAAAAATCCCATAGACTTAACATTGCGACGAACTTTGACGAGTCATAGCTCCTAACGAGAATTTCGTAGAAACATGTGAGTTACCACGTTTGAAGAGGCTGACAGGCTCTCTCAGACCATACCTCAAAATGGGGTGTAAGTTGTACCCCTGGGGCGCAAGAGCTGCCCAAATTTGCCCCATAGACATACTATGGTGAAGCCGTGCCCATGAACCAGGAAGTACTGTGTTTTTCCTACTATGGGAAATTACATAGGGATTTTGTATTGAACATAACTCTGGATCACAATGACATAGAGACAAGGGGGTGGGCTCATTTCACTCAGGTGACCAATCAGTCTCCCAGGATCATTGTGAAGCTATCAAGCCACGCCCTAGCAACCATATAGAGCACCATAGCAACAAGTTCCATAGACTTCCATTGAAAAGATCAAAGGAATATCTTTGGATAGAAGTGTCATAGAAACATGAGGGTGGGCTCATTTGACTTGGGCAGCAAACCAATCACGAATCACCTTCAAGACCTAGCCACGCCCTAGCACCATTAAGAGCACCCTAGCAACCAAAGCAAGAGGGATATCTTCAAATCTGAATATCATGCAGCATGGGGGTTGGTTTAAATCATTCATACTGGCAAGCAGCCTTTGGTGTATCATCATTGCAGCTGCCAAGCCACTCCCTAGCAACCAACAGAGTACCCTAGCAACCGTTTTTCAAGATGTATATCTCTGCATCAGAACATCGTAGAGACATGGGGTTGGCTTATATTGTCAAGCAGCCTTTGGAGTATCATCATTGGCAGCTGCCAAGCCACTCCCTAGCAACCAAACAGAGTACCCTAGCAACCGTTTAGCAAGACCTATATCTCTGCATCAGAGCATCGTAGAGACATGGCGGTTGGCTCTTTTGACTCATGCTAGCAATCTGGACTTCCAACATGATACACATGCTAGCAGTGAATAGCTACATGCTAATACAATTAGCTTAGGGTTTAAACATGACACAAACTAGTGAAAATGTGTTAGCATCATGTAGCACATGTTCATGCTAATCATGTTAGCCATGTTAATCATGTTAGCAACATGCTAATCATGTTAGCATCTTGTTAAAAACATGCTACATGCTAATCATGTTAGCATGTTGCTAGCATTATGCTAACATGATTAGCATCTTGTTAAAAACATGTTAGCAGTAGGCTAAGGGTGTTAGCATCATGCTAACAACATGCTAATCATGTTAGCATGTTGCTAGCATTATGCTAACATGATTAGCATCTTGTTAAAATCCTAGCAGTATGCTACGGGTGTTAGCATCATGCTAACCTAATCATGTCTAGCATTATGCTAACATGATTAACATCTTGCTGAAAATCCTAGCATGCTAATGGTGTTAGCATCATGCTAGCATCATCAAGAGTGCCGAATTTTGCCACTGCAAGCACCATTCACATTTTCTTCAGGAAATGTACATTCTAGTATTGTAATTACTATTCACCTGAACAAAACTTTGGCGCGTAACTCGTCCCGCACCGTTTGTCGTAGACCCACGAATGAGGTGTCAAATCGACCGGCTTATTGAGGACAGGTGTGCTATGACTTTTCTAAGCGATCGGGTGTACGATGTTCGCACAGCGTACGAAAAAACGGCTGAAAAAACTCCCATAGACTTAACATGGGGGCCAAATCTGTGAGATCATATCTTTGGTTTAGAAGGTCATAGAGACTTGGGGCTGGGCTCTTTTGACTCGGCCTATCAAGCCGCCAATAAGTAGTGACTTCATGGCCACGCCCTAGCAACCAATTACAGCACCCTAGCAACCGGTCCGTTTTGCCACTGCAAGCACCATTCACATTTTCTTCAGGAAATGTACATTCTAGTTATTATTCTTCTTCTTCCACTCTTTTTTCTGCGCGCTACTCCTCCTGCAGCGTTTGTCCTAGACCCATGAATGAGGTGTCAAATCGACCGGCTCATTGAGGACAGGTGTGCTATGACTTTTATAAGCGATCGGACCAACGATGTTCGCACAGCGGACGAAAAAGCGGCCAAAAAAGTCCCATTGACTTACATTGAAAAATTCAAATTCACGAACATTCCGTCTCTCTCAACTGTCACTTTCTCACACACACTCACACACGCAGGCCCTTAGAAGCCTTTCTCTCTCAGACACAGACACTCATTTTCTTCCACTTTTATTTCTGCGCGCTACTCCTCCCGCAGCGTTTGTCCTAGACCCATGAATGAGGTGTCAAATCGACCGGCTCATTGAGGAGAGGTGTGCTATTTTTTTTATAAGCGATCGGACCAACGATGTTCGCACAGGGGGCGAAAAAGCGGCCAAAAAAGTCCCATTGACTTTCAATGGCGGAATCTTCAGAAATTTGAATTTCAACTGTCACTTTCTCACACACACTCACACACGCAGGCCCTTAGAAGCCTTTCTCTCTCACACAGACACTCATTTTCTTCCACTTTTATTTCTGCGCGCTACTCTCCTCCCGCAGCGTTTGTCCTAGACCCATGAATGAGGTGTCAATCGACGGCTCATTGTGTGCTATGACTTTTATAAGTGATCGGGTGTACGATGTTCGTCAGGCGGGCGAAAAAGTAGCGAAAAAAATCCCATAGACTTTGCATTGCGAAACTTTGACGAGTCATTGCTCCGAGCGAGAATTTCGTAGAAACATGTGGTTACCACGTTTTGAAGAGGCTGGCAAGCTCTGTCAGCCCATACCTCAATATGGGGTGTAAGTTGTACCCCTGGGGCGCAAGAGCTGCCCAAAATTGCCCCATAGACATACTATGGTGAAGCCGTGCCCATGAACCAGGAAGTACTGTGTTTTTCCTACTATGGGAAATTACATAGGGATTTTGTATTGAACATAACTCTGGATTACAGTGTCATAGAGACAAGGGGGTGGGCTCATTTTACTCAGGCAACCAATCAGTCTCTCAGGATCATTGTGAAGCTATCAAGCCACGCCCTAGCAACCATATAGAGCACCTTAGTAACATGCTCCATAGACTTCCATTGAAAAAGATCAAATGAATATCTTTGGATAGGAGTGTCGTACAAACATGAGGGTGGGCTCATTTGACTCGAGGCAGCAAACTGCCAATCACAAATCACCTTAAAGACATCATAGCCACGCCTTAGCAACCATTTAGAGCACCCTAGCAACCCAAAGCATAGGCAGATATCTTCAAATCTGAATATCATAGAGGCATAGGGGTTGGTTTATAGCATTCATACTGGCAAGCAGCCTTTGGTTTATCATTACTGGCAGCTGCCAAGCCACTCCCTAGCAACCAAACAGAGTACCTTAGCAACCGTTTAGCAAGATCTATATCTCTGCATCAGAGCATCATAGAGACATGGCGGTTGGCTCTTTTGACTCATGCTAGCAAACTGGACTTCCAACATGCTACACATGCTAGCAGTTAATAGCTACATGCTAATAGTGATTAGCTAAGTGCTAAAGTGGGCTGAGAACACGCCAGGAACTCTATAGAAACTCCACAGTAACTATCTGTGACAACTACCAACCACCTAGCTAAGTTACCATAGCAACCGCCTAGCAACCACCCAGAACACCCTAGCAACCGCCTAGCAACACCTTAGCAACCGCCTAGCAACCGGGTGCCGAATTTTGCCACTGCAAGCACCATTCACATTTTCTTCAGGAAATGTACATTCTAGTATTGTAATTACTATTCACCTGAACAAAACTTTGGCGCGTAACTCGTCCCGCACCGTTTGTCGTAGACCCACGAATGAGGTGTCAAATCGACCGGCTTATTGAGGAGAGGTGTGCTATGACTTTTCTAAGCGATCGGGTGTACGATGTTCGCACAGCGTACGAAAAAACGGCTGAAAAAACTCCCATAGACTTAACATGGGGCAAAATCTGTGAGATCATATCTTTGGATCAGAAGGTCATAGAGACTTGGGGCTGGGCTCTTTTGACTCGGCCATCCAATAAGTAGTGACTTCATAGCCACGCCCTAGCAACCAATTACAGCACCCTAGCAACCGGTGCCGAATTTTGCCACTGCAAGCACCATTCACATTTTCTTCAGGAAATGTACATTCTAGTTAATGGTGCTTGCCAAAGGCAAAGCTCCATTCTTATTATTGCTCATACTTATTATTATAATTATTTTTCTGGACAAAAGTTTGGCGCGCTACTCCTCCCACAGTTTTTGTCCTAGACCAATGAATCAGGTGTCAAATCGACCGGCTTATTGAGGAGACCTGTGCTATGACTTTTATAAGCGATCGGGTGTACGATGTTCGTCCAGCGGGCGAAAAAGTAGCGAAAAAAATCCCATAGACTTTGCATTGCGACAAATTTTGACGAGTTATTGCTCCGAGCGAGAATTTCGTAGAAACATGTGGGTTACCACGTTTGAAGAGGCTGGCAAGCTCTGTCAGACCATACCTCAAAATTGGGTGTAAGTTGTACCCCTGGGGCGCAAGAGCTGCCCAAAGTTGCCCCATAGACATACTATGGTGAAGCCGTGCCCATGAACCAGGAAGTACTGTGTTTTTCCTACTATGGGAAATTACATAGGGATTTTGTATTGAACATAACTCTGGATCACAATGTCTTAGAGACAAGGGGGTGGGCTCATTTTACTCAGGCAACCAATCAGTCTCTCAGGATCATTGTGAAGCTATCAAGCCACGCCTAGCAACCATATAGAGCACCATAGCAACAAGTTCCATAGACTTCCATTGAAAAAGATCAAATGAATATCTTTGGATAGGAGTGTCATAGAAACATGAGGGTGGCTCATTTGACTCGGGGCAGCAAACGGCCAATCACGAATCACCTTCAACACTTCATAGCCACGCCCTAGCAACCATTTAGAGCACCCTAGCAACCCAAAGCATA
The DNA here is from genome assembly GCA_028476615.1 of Culter alburnus. Classification (NCBI taxonomy): domain Eukaryota; kingdom Metazoa; phylum Chordata; class Actinopteri; order Cypriniformes; family Xenocyprididae; genus Culter; species Culter alburnus. The sequence goes on from JAOTNS010003677.1 coordinate 2,867,521, forward strand.
GAGGGATATCTTCAAATCTGAATATCATACAGGCATGGGGGTTGGTTTATATCATTCATACTGGCAAGCAGCCTTTGGTTTATCATTACTGGCAGCTGCCAAGCCACTCCCTAGCAACCAAACAGAGTACCCTAGCAACCGTTTAGCAAGATCTATATCTCTGCATCAGAGCATCATAAAGACATGGGGGTTGGTTTATATTGTCAAGCAGCGTTTGGAGTTTCATCATTGGTAGCTGCTAAGCCACTCCCTAGCAACCAAACAGAGTACCCTAGCAACCGTTTAACAAGATCTATATCTCTGCATCAGAGCATCATAGAGACATGGCGGTTGGATCTTTTGACTCATGCTAGCAAACTGGACTTCCAACATGCTTCACATGCTAGCAGTGAATAGCTACATGCTAATAATGATTAGCTTGGGTTTAAACATGACACAAACTAGTAAAATGTGTTAGCATCATGCTGGTAACATGCTAATTGTGTTAGCATCATGCTAGCATGCTAATCATGTTAGCATATGCTAGCAAACATGCTAATCATGTTAGCATCTTGTTAAAAACATGCTAGCATGGTAATCATAGCATTATGCTAATCATGTTAGCATGTTGCTAGCATTATGCTAACATGATTAGCATCTTGTTAAAATCATGCTAGCAACATGGTAATCATGCTAGCATAATGCTAGCATTATGCTAATCATGTTGCTAGATTAGCATCTTGTTAAATGCTAGCAACATGGTAATCATGCTAGCATCATGCTAGCATTATGCTAATCATGTTAGCATTTTGTTTAAAACATGTTAGCAGCATGCTAAGGGTGTTAGCATCATGCTAGCAACATGCTAATCATGTTAGCATCTTGTTAAAAACATACTAGCAGGACGGTAATTATGTTAGCATAGTTTTGCCACTGCAAGCACCATTCACATTTTCTTCAGGAAATGTACATTCTAGTTAATGGTGCTTGCCAAAGGCAAAGCTCCATTCTTATTATTGCTCATACTTATTATTATAATTATTTTTCTGGACAAAAGTTTGGCGCGCTACTCCTCCCACAGTTTTTGTCCTAGACCAATGAATCAGGTGTCAAATCGACCGGCTTATTGAGGAGACCTGTGCTATGACTTTTATAAGCGATCGGGTGTACGATGTTCGTCCAGCGGGCGAAAAAGTAGCGAAAAAAATCCCATAGACTTTGCATTGCGACAAATTTTGACGAGTTATTGCTCCGAGCGAGAATTTCGTAGAAACATGTGGGTTACCACGTTTGAAGAGGCTGGCAAGCTCTGTCAGACCATACCTCAAAATGGGTGTAAGTTGTACCCCTGGGGCGCAAGAGCTGCCCAAAGTTGCCCCATAGACATACTATGGTGAAGCCGTGCCCATGAACCAGGAAGTACTGTGTTTTTCCTACTATGGGAAATTACATAGGGATTTTGTATTGAACATAACTCTGGATCACAATGTCTTAGAGACAAGGGGGTGGGCTCATTTTACTCAGGCAACCAATCAGTCTCTCAGGATCATTGTGAAGCTATCAAGCCACGCCCTAGCAACCATATAGAGCACCATAGCAACAAGTTCCATAGACTTCCATTGAAAAATCAAATGAATATCTTTGGATAGGAGTGTCATAGAAACATGAGGGGGGCTCATTTGACTCGGGGCAGCAAACGGCCAATCACGAATCACCTTCAACACTTCATAGCCACGCCCTAGCAACCATTTAGAGCACCCTAGCAACCCAAAGCATAGAGGGATATCTTCAAATCTGAATATCATACAGGCATGGGGGTTGGTTTATATCATTCATACTGGCAAGCAGCCTTTGGTTTATCATTACTGGCAGCTGCCAAGCCACTCCCTAGCAACCAAACAGAGTACCCTAGCAACCGTTTAGCAAGATCTATATCTCTGCATCAGAACATCATAAAGACATGGGGGTTGGTTTATATTGTCAAGCAGCTTTTGGAATATCATCATTGGTAGCTGCCAAGCCACTCCCTAGCAACCAAACAGAGTACCCTAGCAACCGTTTAACAAGATCTATATCTCTGCATCAGAGCATCATAGAGACATGGCGGTTGGATCTTTTGACTCATGCTAGCAAACTGGACTTCCAACATGCTTCACATGCTAGCAGTGAATAGCTACATGCTAATAGTGATTAGCTTAGGGTTTAAACATGACACAAACTAGTAAAAATGTGTTAGCATCATGCTGGTAACATGCTAATTGTGTTAGCATCATGCTAGTAGCATGCTAATCATGTTAGCATCATGCTAGCAAACATGCTAATCATGTTAGCATCTTGTTAAAAACATGCTAGCAACATGGTAATCATGCTAGCATTATGCTAATCATGTTAGCATGTTGCTAGCATTATGCTAACATGATTAGCATCTTGTTAAAATCATGCTAGCAACATGGTAATCATGCTAGCATAATGCTAGCATTATGCTAATCATGTTAGCATGTTGCTAGCATATGCTAACATGATTAGCATCTTGTTAAAATAATGCTAGCAACATGGTAATCATGCTAGCATCATGCTAGCTAATCATGTTAGCATTTTGTTTAAAACATGTTAGCAGCATGCTAAGGGTGTTAGCATCATGCTAGCAACATGCTAATCATGTTAGCATCTTGTTAAAAACATACTAGCAGGACGGTAATTATGTTAGCATAGTTTTGCCACTGCAAGCACCATTCACATTTTCTTCAGGAAATGTACATTCTAGTATTGTAATTACTATTCACCTGAACAAAACTTTGGCGCGTAACTCGTCCCGCACCGTTTGTCGTAGACCCACGAATGAGGTGTCAAATCGACCGGCTTATTGAGGAGAGGTGTGCTATGACTTTTCTAAGCGATCGGGTGTACGATGTTCGCACAGCGTACGAAAAAACGGCTGAAAAACTCCCATAGACTTAACATGGGGGCCAAATCTGTGAGATCATATCTTTGGTTTAGAAGGTCATAGAGACTTGGGGCTGGGCTCTTTTGACTCGGCCTATCAAGCCGCCAATAAGTAGTGACTTCATAGCCACGCCCTAGCAACCAATTACAGCACCCTAGCAACCGT